>RJWM01006248.1:0-85620 GCA_004363535.1 Dasyprocta punctata | reverse complement strand
TTTTTCTGTCTTTATGGCTGAATAATATTTCATTGTGTATATAAATGTCATGTACTTTATTCATTCAAATGTTGACAAGCATCTAGGCTGTCTCCACAAGTCAGCTGCTGTGAATTGTACCTCTTTCAAAATGAGTATTTATGCATGTATCATAGACATGCTGGCTTTAATTATTTTGGAAATACACACAAGAGTGTTATAGGCAGATCAAATGATATGTTTAGTGTGTATCAGAGGAAATCCCATGCTGATTTCATATTAGTAGTACTAGTTTAAAATGCAAACATTTTTTACTTCAGTTTTTCTTTCCTTGAATATGTTATTTATTCTTATAGTCAGAAAATTTAAAATCAGAAAGTTATCTAGCTGTTCTGCTAACTATATTACAGTTTCCCATTCTCTATAGAATGTTTCATGGTTTAATATGCAATCAAGATATCCTTTAAACTATGTTTTTTGAAATCTTCCATTGTCCCTTATATTTACCTATCCCTATCGCGTAACTCATGCTTATCCTGACACAGGGCATCAAACTCTACACCTCTGAATCTTTAATTATGCATTTTTCCTGTTCAGCATCCCTGAAAAAATTCTTTTTGGCTCAGAATTATTACTTATTCTTAATGAGTAATTTTAGATTTTATTTATTCTTAAAACTCTCAGTTAAATACATCTTTTTTGTACTGTTGCTTATTTATGTATACCTCAATATTACTAGGTTATTTATCAATGTGTCTGTATACACACCTTTCATAAATAGAAACAATGTTTTCTGAGTTTGCAAAATACAGTTTTTCCCCTCTGTAACAAGTCAATAATAAAATTTGTGAGGTAAACTAAGCTAATACTATTGGTAAGAATCTCTGAGAATGAGTTGGGTATGAAGAGAAAATAAGACATCAAGCCATAATGATTAGAAGTTACACATGCTTTATTAGCAAAAATAGAATGCATTGTGATTCAGGTGACATATTTGGAGAAACATTTAATTTGAGAATGTGATAATAACTGCCAAAATCATTAGAGTCTTATCACTAGAAAGTGAAATTAGAAGGATTAAAGCTGTCTTTCCATTAAAGAAAATAAAAATGGAGACCAAGAAGAGACTATGTTGCCCCACTTCATTTGATCAAGTTATCCTACCTTTACATAGAAAATGATGTCATTTTTAATAATATTAAAAGAACACTTTCTTTCTGAGTTTCCCTAAGTAATAATAAGTAGAGCCTTGGAGTTCATTGTTAGTTAAAGGGGTGAAATGAATCTTAACTGTAATGTATATGCACAATTATACATTCTATAATGATATATATTGAAATATATCCTATAACTATAGATACTAGAATATATTAGAGTAAAAGTTATTTTACATCACACAGAGAAAGATCCTATTCACAATAGGAAACTGTTTGCAATGCAGTACAAACAAAATACAGATATACTTGATGCTCATGACAGAATGGAAGGAAATCCATTAACTTAGACATGTTAAGTTTGTTTGCCTCCTTTATTTTTTTAAACATGAAATTGCTGAACTGAATTTTTTCTTGATAAACAGCTTTAAAAAGGTTAGGAGAGGTGTATAGTAGAACAAAATTACTATAGATTTGGCATAACACAAATATCTCAACACAAAGACATATAGTATAAGTACTTTGATAGTATAAAATAATATTACATTTAACTTTTTGTTTATGGTCATACAATTTGTAGATGTTGGTAGTAGAGTTTCTCTAAGTGGGAAAGTTTAAAATATCGGATTCAACTATGATACATATAGCTCCCAATTAGTATCAGTCGTCACAATTCACCCTCCTGGTCATCCTCACTGGGTTAGGAAATTCCTATCTTCAAATATTTATGACAAACCAGTTCATCAATACTGCTGTTTTCTACTAAGAAGCAGGGTGGTTTCTCCAAAAGTACATTAAGACTGAAGTGAAAATAGAGTTAATGTCCCTGCTTTAGCACTTATTTTAATAAACTAGTATTTTAGACCAAGTTTATTAACTTTACCAAATCTTCATTTTACCTATTACACAATATGAATAATAATCTCATTTTTCTTGGAGTTTATTATATATTATTTTATACATGATTATAAAGCATAAAAATCTCTGTTATTTCTAAATTACTTTCACGTAGTCTTAGTGTTCTACAATTAAAGACAAAAGAAAGAAAATATCTTAAAATATGCCATAGAAAGATTATTAGTGAAATGTTATATAATGAATATATATGAATCTATGTCTATCTTTCTCTGTTTCTATTTACCTACCTATCTACCAATGTATCAGAAATCAAGAATTTGCAACTCATTGCAATTTAATAACTGTGGGAACACAAGTCCCTCACAGAAATCAGTACTTCACCCTTTTAACTATCAGTGAACTCCCACAAAATTCTATCTACCCATCTATCTACCTACATACCATAAATCAAGAATTTGCAACTCATCACAATTTAATAACTGCAGGAACATAGTTTCCCACAGATTTGAGGAACACACAAAAAAATCATGATTTGGAAGCACATGTCCAACCATTTAACCAGAATAGAACTCGACCACTGACTTTGGCCAGAAATTATAATTGCTATGTTTCAATCTTAAATAAAATATATAAATGTCAGTATATCAATTTTTGTTATTAGTCCTATTGTTTAAATTTGAGATGGGTCACAGTGATCACAAAATTTTGCCATCTGGCAGCTGTGTGCCAGCCTGTGTGAAATAACTTCATCAGATTCAATTTCTAAGTGGACAGATGGTCACATTAAACAGCCACGGTGTCTAATTGATTGATACCCTTTCTGGGAGGGACAACTGAGAAACCAAGGACTCAGTGTGTGCTAAGATTGAATTCTGTAGTACCCCTTTGGAAGAAACTGTGACTGTAAGTTTGAGAAGGTTAGTTTCAGGTTGTAAACATGTTTAAAATAAGTCAATCAAAAGTGTATATGATCAAACATTTGTATACTATTTATAGGATTTAATAAGAATCACTCAGAAGACAATTTTATTTCATCTTTGGGTTATATATTTATCTTATAATTGAAATATTTAAGTGTAATCAATTTTGTCAACTCTAACATTATCAGTATTATTTATTTGTGGTATTAGGTATTGAAACCAGGACTCATACATGGTAAGCAAGCCCTCTACCACTAAATTTCTATTACTACAAATACTTTAAATACTAAACGGTTATAATTTTTTTTTATAAAACTCACTTTCTTCCCAAACTCTTAGTGTCTTTGTAAATACATAGATACTTCTTATATCTTAACAAAATTCTGAGATACCTTTAAGAATACATTCTATGGTTCCCTGTATGATACTAAACCAAATTCATCACGTAAGTTTTCTGTCATAACAGTTTGGTCTACAGTCATTTATCTGGAAAATATCTTTTAGTCTATATTCCATTTAGTATTTCCCAAGAGTAGTGGACTTTTAAGATAACATTAGAAGCTGTTTGTACATAACAAATGGTTATAGAATCAAATTTTACACGATATTACTGAATAGCAATCATTCCCTACTCTTCAGGAGAACTATTATTTTGGAAAACTAGTAATTAGGATTTACTACAATGTATAGCATTTCTCTAACTTAAAAATTTACATTATTTTGTAAATTTACACATCTATATTTTTAATTAAAATGCATTTTAATACAATTCAGGTACATTTGCTGTTTAAGACAACCATATTTTTCCAAGAAAGTTGCTTTTGAAAAATTACCTTAAAGAAACTGATGAAATAATGGCTTGTTTTATATCTTCCATAAAGTTTTCTGATTTGTTATATAAGTAGAAAAGTTGCAAAATAATATATATATAGATATGTGTCTATATACACATATATATGTATGTATACATATATCCATGTCATCTATATATATATATATATATATATACATATATCTTTAATTAAATATTATGTCAGAAACCTATGAACACATGTTTATATACATTCCTAAACTATAAGTCAATGGTCGTGAACCTTTGGTACAAGTGCTGCATCATGCTGTTTTTATCTCTGTTTGAAATACACACATGCTGTTTGAAAGCTGTGTTGTTATGTTTTTCTTTTAATGTATGAGTTGTTTTATTTAAACTAAAACTTCAGAATTCAGGTTTAATTTCAGTTTGGAACTTTGCTATAAGTGGATTTTGGGTTGCAGTTTGAGTACTTGGTCTCTAAAATGTTTTTGATCACTACTGAAAGTGTTCTCATGTTTCTGCCTTAGTGGTACAGAGTGACAGGCAATTTCAATTGAAACGAGACTCTCTGTTCTTAAAAAGAACTCATTCTAGTGCAGAATTAAGATTTACATATATTCAGTCTTCATTTTAGTAGATTTTAGATCTCTGATTTCTTCTGTATCATGTGAAAGTCAAGAAAATGAGATGATAGCAACTCAAAGTATGTTAGACAGTAGGGATGTTTTGCAAGTATGTATCTTAATTCCTTGTAAGAACATATCTTGTATACCTCATACTGTCTTTTAAAAGGTAAGAGTTGGAGAATAAATATTCAGAGTGAAGTATATTTTAGAAATAATTTCATTTTCATTACAAAGTACACCGTTTGCTATTGTATAGAAAAACCCCTGCATATTGTACAATAGATTAATGTAATGGTTAAGCTTAATTGCCAGTTTGCTTGACTTGAACATCATGTAGATGAGTACCTTCTAGGTGTGTCTGGGTGGGCTATGGGCCTGACGTCATGGTCTATGTTGGGTTCTTGGCTCTTTGCTTCTTGATTATCTTCCCTGGGCTTTGTTTCTTGACCATTATATAATGAGAACCTGTGTTCAAAACCATCCACTAAGAAACTATTAATTATTTGTTTCTAGTTAGCAATATCAAAGCCAAATAGTCATTGCACAAAAGAAAAATAGCCATAATGACACACACACTCTCTCTCTCTCTGACATAGAAACATAGACATCCAATCAAACTTTAGCAAATAAACCCTAACAAAGTATATAATAAATTTATAGTACAAATAGGATTTCTTCCATGTATGTGAAACTGGTTCAACTTCTGGCAATCAGTAAGTGTAATACAACAATTTAAAAAAAAAACCTCACATACAACTTGCATTTCTACTATGAAGGATAACAAATTAGGCATATATGGAGACATTCACTTGATAAAGAACATCAACTGAGACACTTATAGACAACATTACATTTAATGGTGAGATCAACATTTTCCCTCTAAGTTCTAGAAAAAGATAAGGATTTTGTTTCCTACAATTAAATTCAACATTACACTAGAATATTCAATACATTCCTGAAGAAGTTTGATATTAGAGAATACACTCTACCTACTTAACGATTTAATTTAGGATTATATTAACCATGATAATCTTATATTGGTAGAAGAGATATATTCACAACATAAATAAAATAGAAATAATCAAAAGAACTGATTTTTAACAAAAGATCAAAGGCAATTCAATACAGAATCAACTTCTCTTTTCTCTTTTTTCTTTTCTTTTCCTTTTTCTTTTCTTTCCTTTCCTTTCTTTTCATTTTTGTTTCTTCTTTTATTAGTATGTGATTGAAGTATATGCAGTTTATAATCATCTTAGGGAATGGATACTTGCACATAACACATCTTAGTTCTTTTTTATTTAATTCCCTTCCCCTTTCCATTCCCTCCCACCTCTCTCCCTCTTTCTCCACATCTTTTGCCCCATTTTTGTTGTTGTTGGTATTACTAATCTGAATTCATGTTTTTGACATATAATAGTCACACTCACTGAGGTTATTATTATGTTCCTATACATGGCATACCTCTATTATACTTATTTCCCCTTACCATCCCCCCGCTCTCTTGAATCCCTGCCCATTTACAAGAGTTCTATCCATTGTCTCCTTTCTTCTACTCCTTATTTGTTCTTTGCCTTACTCAAATGAGGGACACTCTAAGGTATTTAAACTCATGTATCTGATTTATTTCACTCGGTGCGATGTTTTCTAGGTGCGCTCATTTTCCTACAAATGTTTCAAATTTGCCCTTTATAGCTGAGTAGTATTCCATTATCACACTTTCCTTATCCAATCATTTGTTGTTGAGTATACAGGATACTTCCAGGATTTAGTCATGAATTGTGCTGCTGTAAACATTGATATGCATGTAATAGTATAATATGATGTCTTTAGTTCGTAAATAAGATGAAGAATCAACAAGTGAGATTATATCAAATTAAAAACTTCTGCACAGTTAAAGAATTGATCAGTAAGCCAGGCGTGGTGGCAAACACCTTTAATCACAGCTGAGGTAGGAGAAGCTTGTGAATTTGAGGCCCGCTTGGGCTACAATGTGAGCACAAGGCTGGCGTGAGCTACATAGTGTGACCCTACCTCTAAAAACAAGGACTGGGAATTTGGCTCAGTGGCTTAAGCGCTTATCTGGCAGACATGAGTTTGTGAGTTCGATCCCCAGTGCTAATTGTTCAGTATAGTGAAGAGACTACTTATAGAATGCAAAAGTTGTTTGTCATCTATTCCTTAGATAGGGGACTAACATCTAGAATATATAAAGAACTCAAAAATTAGATCATGTAAAAGAAAAGACCCAATTAAAACTGAACAAGTGAAATGAATAGACACTTTTCAGAGGAAGTAATGCAGGTGACCAATAAATATATAATAAAAATTTTCAAATTTTGGCCATTAGAGAAATGGAAATTAAAACAATGCTAAGATTTCATCTTACCCCACAAAGACTGGCAATCAACAGATTCTAATAAGGACCCAAAACAAGTAGAGCTCGCATGCATTTTGCATTGGGATATAAAATGGTGTAGCTACATTGTAAGACAGTTTTGTAGTTTTTGTTGCTGTTGTTGTGGTGGTGGTGGTCTCAAAAATAAATTTTGTTATCCTCTCATATAGTCTAGTAAATATACACTTACTTAGATTTCAAAAGATGTTCACACGAAATCCTGTGCATAAAGATTCATAGTTATTTGGACTCTACCACACCTGGAACAACTGAGATGTCTTTTGAAATCTAGATGATTAAACAAATGTGATGCTTGCATACAGTGGAGTATCATTCAACAATAAAAAGAAACTTGTCATACAGGTACCAAAAACAATGGGTGCTGGGAATATAACTCAGGGGCACAAATGCCTGCCTGGCAAGCACGAAATCATGAGTTTGAGTTCCAGTACAAAAAAAAAAAAAAGTAAGGGAAGAAGGAAAGACAGAAAAAAGAAGCAATGGATTACTGATTTTATGTCATTTTATGAAAAAGTCTGAAATATTTACATACTATATGGCCACAATTACATGACATTCTGGGAAATAGCAAAGTTTAGCTACTGTGAAAAATCAGTGGTTGCAAAGGTTTGGTAGAGGTGGACATACTGAATAGGTGAAACATACAAATATTTTTAGAGTGATGACATTATTCTTCAAAACACCGCAATAGCGAATATAAGGTAATGAACATATTCTGCAGTATGTTCAGTAAATTTAAGGCATTAGCATTCATAAAAAATAGCATTTTAAATGCCAGAAGGATATGAAAATGAAAATAATCTAAATGTATTAAAATGTATGAAATAACTTGATTGAAAGAAAGGCAGAAGAAAAACTAACCCAAGTGAATTTCTAAAGGAGAAGATATGATAAATATGTTTAACCTGACTGAAAAAATTACACAATGTACACTTGTTTTGAAACATGACATGGTATTCCATAAAGATGAATAACTTTAATGTTCATGTATCATTTAAAAGTCAATTTATTTCAAATGTTTTAAAACTGATTAGCTACATAAAACTGAAGGAAAAAGTAATGTATATATGAAGTGAAAGCTTTACCAATGAGATTCAGAGATCCAGTTATGAAAGCAATGAGAGAAATGTGTTAGAATCAAGCTTTCACTGTTGATTAAATGTAACTAAGGGAAGAGGCTATATGTATCTATGCAGTAGAAGATTAGAATGCATCTATATGGATTCATATTTAACTTTAATGTTGATATAGATTGTTACACATAGTAAACATGCATGTATCTTATTGATCTCTCCCCTGAGGTGACTTGAAGCAACAGTATCTAGTAGTCTTAAATATACTTCACAATCAAACTTGGCTTTTAATACTTTAATATTATTTCCTTATTTTATTATTTTTACTTTTAAGTAATTCTTTCTAATAAAATATACAGGATAATACATAAAACTGATAGTTATATTACTGTGAGAGTAAATAAAATATGAGTGTGGAGTATCTCCCTGTGCTAGAAAGTAAGAAAGTCTGTAAAATTAAAGCAGAAGTACTTACATTGATGGAGATAGGTTAAAGGAATACAGATACCAAATGTAAGAATCTCAATATTCAGTACAAGCAATTTGAGCAAAAAAAATAGGTAACATTGTGTTATAATCCAAAATATAATATAAAATCAGTAAGTCCCTAATGATACAAATGAATTATTGAATGAAAAATGTTTACGGAAAAAAATCCCATACAGAAAAATTTGAAAAAAAAAAGTATATAGATATAGCATAGTTAAAAGATGGGGTACAACTCTCTGTTTCTAAGGTATAATAGACTATAATGATTTTCCACCAAAAAGTAAAGGATGGAAGAGAAGAAAAAGAGAGAAAATTATTAACAAAGATGAACCTTAACAAAACAAAAATTATTAACAAAGATGAATCCTAAGAAAGGTGACTAAGGCTTACCAAAAGAGTTATAATTCTTATTGAAAGTATTTACTCCTCTGTTATTTGATGAGTGATAACGTTCCTGTATGGTTGTCATACCAAAAATCTATTATCCAAGTCGAAACATGGGAAAATATCCTATAAATGTAAATTGAAGGCCATTTTATTAAATAACTGAAAAAATAATTGTCAAAGTTGTCAAAGTCACTAAAAACAAGGAATGTCAGGGAAATTACCAGAGCCAAGAGTATTTTTATGAGACATGAATAATGTATAGAAGGTAAAATCTTGAAAGAACTCTTGAAGAAAGAAAAAGCAAGGGAAATGTAAGGATCTAAATTATGCCTGCTCCTTCATTGATAAGAATTAGACACTTTTAAATGAATTAAAAAAATATACCAACGTAAGATGTTAATATATGGGAAACTAAACATGGAATTGATAAATATTGTCTATACTATCTTTGCAAAAATCTATGAGTATAAAACTCTTCTAAAATGAAAATGTTAAAAATAAAAAGCAAAAGGGTGTGTTGATACTATCATAGAGATTACTAACATGGGCATCCTACTTTCCGAGCCCACTTCTGTTCCTCTTAGAAGCTTTCTTTCTCTCAATAAATTCTTCCTCCTCTTAAAAAAACATTACTACAATATACATACAGGATACCATTTGTAAACAAATTAAATACACAAATATATCTAACAAAATAAAACAAAATCTATTATGAATGAGTTACAGTGACTTGTGTACATATTTATATTAGTAAAAGTAAACAAAATGTAATATGCATCTAATCTATTAAGTATTATGCAGAATGTAGCAGATATTTATTTAATTATTCAAGCTCAGCTCATAACATTTTTCACTCTTCTATCATGGCATCACCTGCACTTAAACATTATAAGCAGGTCAGTTGTTTTAACTCATAAATGAATTTGAAAATTCAGGGAATGGTATTCTTTCTAACATTGCATTCCATTATATAATATTAACCATTATTTCTTACTAAAAAACAATATTTAATGAAATCTGAAGCATGACTGAAAAATACAGTGCAAGGGCAAATTTACATTATAAGACACATTGCCATTAAGCCCCCCAAAAATACTCCCTGTTGCTTTGATATCACTTATTCCACGCTTCTTGCCATTTTTAATGTAGTTCTGGACACATATACTGGTACCCTGGTGCATAAACCTAATTTGTTCTGAGGAAAATGGATATGTTCCTGTTTTTATTAGTCTGTATTTTCATGGATGGCACTCAGCAGCAGTAGAAGCTATTAGACTAAACTGGTCTAGGTAACTATTCAATATAGTGGTCGGGTATTCAAAACATTACATGCTATGCTAAATTTGAAGAAACTTAAAAAATACATACTCGATGAGACCAAGATGGATATCATCAAGATTAAAAATCTCTGTAATAGTGCAGATGTATTGAATTCTTAAATTCTTGGTTTCTGATTGTTAAGCATAGAAAAATATCTGGGATAGATAATCAGACATCTAACTCAGATATTAATTATCCCTAAAGCAGTCACAAGGCATATGATCAATTTGCTTAATTAACTCTTTAAGTTTAATGAATCTGGAAAAAATATAGCTAGGTAGACATCCTCATATGTTTTTATTCACCATCATCTTGTGTATGTTGATGGAAATAAGCAGAAACTTTTAGAAAGCTACAGGCATGTTTATGGGTTCTGTTAAACATAAATACTTGTAGATCAGAAATCCTATATAAGCCACACCCAGCCATAGAGATAGGAGTGCCTGGAGCTTTGGGAGACCAATATATACCCCCAAATTGGGCAAAACCTCTATTCCTTTTTTCTCTTTTGAAATGAAAATATCCATCCTACCATTGTATTTTAGAAGCTGATAATTTGTTTATCACCTTGCAAATGCAAACTATTTGCTTCAAGGTTAACAATACTAGATTTAAAAATCAACAGAAGGAACATTAAGACTTGAGAATAATCTCTCAACCAGTGTCTGACTTTCTAGACACGTATGTATAGAGTTATTCCTAATGTTTATTTCTTACTGTACAAATTTGGCTTACTGCATTTTCCATGCACTCATCAATTTCAAGCAGAATACTGGTTCTATTGTTACAATGTTGCCCATAATATTTACTTACTTAATTTTAGTACAAACTACTTGTGGTACCTCTCCTTTACTCTTTACATTGGTAGTTTTGTATCTTCTCCTTTTTCTTGATTATATTTACCAAATATGTCAATTTTAGTAATCTTGTAAAATAATCAAATATTGTTTTATTTGTATTAAATATTGTTTATATGTTTTGTATTTACAGGTTTCCAATTCTACCACTATTACCTATTTTGGGGGGATTTATTAAGGTTTATCATTAGATCATCTTATATTTTCTTTCCTTCTAATATAAATATTTAAATATACAAATTTCCTGTCTCAGACTACTGCAAGAGCAAGTGACACATGTTGATATGTACTGTTTTATTTTCGCTCAGTTCAAAAATATTTTCCTTTGTCCCTTGCATTTAATTTGACATCGGTATTCTTCTGAATTATTGATTAGTTAGTAGCTCTCCCTTTTTTTTTAAAATTTTTTTGGGCACCGGGGATCGAGTTCACAACCTCGCACCTGCCAGAGCAGGCGCTTAAGCCGCTGAGTCAAACTCCCAGTCCTAGTTTTTGTTGTTGTTGTTGTTGTTGTTTTTTGATGCAGGGTCGCACTATGTAGCTCAGGCTGGCCTTGCCCTCGCGTTGTAGCCCAAGGCGGCCTCGAAGCTCCTCCTACCTCAGTCTCCTGAGTGTTGGGATTAAAAACGTGCGCCACCACGCCAGGCAGCTCTCTTAATGTTACTGATTTATTATTTCTGTTATAACCAAAAAAATAATACTTGACTGTATAATTTACCATATGTTCCAAGCAATTTATCATAGCATGTATCTTTCCAGTTGAAAGTAATGTGTATACTTATTGATATTTTTATTCTATAAACACTATCTTTGTGCAACTATAAAAAATACTGAAGATTTGGTAATTTTAAAGAAAATATGTCAAAGAAGTTATGTATTAAAGATGCACATTTAAGGAAGCAGATATTTCTACTGCACAAATGATATTCAAACAGAACAACAGAGGCTTCATATGATTGTGTGTGTCTTTTTAAACACTGTATAAATATCTAATGTATTTTTAAAAGAATGCCAGAATAGTACGTTGCATATAATTTTACTGCTATAACAAAAACGTTCAATATATATTAAATATTTAAGTACATTACTACAAATATATATTTCATGTTGGATTATGCATAGACTAGAATTACAGAACTATACACCAAAGTATTAATTGTAATTATTGTCATTAATAGAATTGAAAATACTTTCACCTTCAAAATTGAATTTTCATACTATTGGATTTCCTATATTTAAATTAATAAATTGTTATGATTTAAAATTAAGATAGCATCAACTAAAAAGAAAACAATGAAAATAAAAAACAAAGAAAAAGATGACAGAAAGAAATTCCAAACAAACTGTCACATGACAGAAATAAAACTCAAACAATTATATATACGTTTTAAGGTGTTAAAAAGTTTCTGTAGTGTTTGTATGCTGAATAATGAGAAATAATAAAGAGAAAGGAGTATAAGCATGTAAGTAGTTTTTGCTGCTAAAGCTCAACTAGAAAGCTCTCTTTTCTGGTATTATTTTTATTGTCAATTAATATTTTCACATATATACATTTAAAGCCCCGATTTAATTTTTCGAAATGGGCTGTTGCTGTATTAGATTTTCCATTCCAATAGAAAGCATTGTGTAAACCATGTTTCATGTTTTGCTCAAAACTTCAAAACGTTAGGGTGCTTTTTACTGTTGAAATTGTCATGCTGAATACCAGGTGCAATTTTAGCATGTAAATATCCAGTAATCCAAAGTATTCAGAAATATCAGTGATGACAAATTTCACTGAAAGAATTCTCACTTCACTAGACTTCATCTTAATCATGCCTTTTAATGAATTATTGATTAAGATTAGCCTTGAAGTCATTACTGGGTATCTTGGACCAACATTCAACAGCTAATTAGAGTGACTAAAGGTATCAGTCCCAGAATGCTCTGTGAATAAATGCTGGAGTGAGCTTTTAGTACAGTGTATCCCAGTGAGGTGATCTAAAGAAACATCCATCAACAAAGTCTCAAAAGAGCTAGGATTAAAATAACGCTTGTACTGAAATGGTATGTGGATTTTTAATGCCAGCTTGATTTCCAGAGATCCTAGGAAGAGATTAATGATACAATGACAGGTATGTGCCAATGCCAGTTGTTTTCACTTCCAGACTTTGGAAAGTACTCAGCTTCGCTAAATATGTAGCAACTATTCAGGTTAAGAAACTAAAAATTTTGGCCAATGTTATTAGTTTATGAGAAAATCAATGGGAGAGCTAGAAAAAGAATCAACCATATATACATTTCAAAAATGTCAAATCGCTCTGTCTGGTATTGATCTGAATATTATTTTACAGCATGAATTACAAAAAGAATCAAAATTTAAAGTTTACTGGTTGTTGCAATATTACACAGACTTTCTCTACGTTAAGTTTCAAAATATTTTCATCACTCCATAAGAAAACCAGGCGCTCATTAAGCAATCATTTTCCATGCCTTTATCTACCTAGTGCCAAATAACAATTACTTTGTTCCTGTCTCTGTGAATTTATTTATTCTGGATTTTTTTATACGTAGAAAATATATTTTCTGACATTGTAAGCCTGGCTTCCTTCACTTTGTGTCATGTTTTTGAGGCTCAACCATGTTCTGGCAGCTATCCATACCTCTATTATTTTTATGGTGGAAAAAATTTGTTTTTGTGCACAAATCTCACCTTACTTTTCCTTTCATTTACTGGTGAGCACTTGGGTTACTTCCCAATTTTATTATCACGAATAGTACTGCTGTAAGTATTAGTGAATATGTTTTTCATAAAATTCTGATTTTCTATTATTTGGAGCATGTACAAAAAAATGAATGCTAGGATCCATGAAAATTATTAGTTTAAAATTTAAGGTGTTGTGAAATTGTTTTCATAGCTCTAGAATACTCTTGTTTCCACCAACACATTTCTCAATTAAACCCCAAATAAATAAGTGATATCAAGAAACAGTGTTATTATTCATATAGAATAATTTTGGAATTTTGATCCAGGAAGTTGATGTCATGTATTTTAAACATTTAGCTATACAATCTTTTAAGGAATGAACTATCCAATTTTTATTTTCATTTCTGTGGTTTGAAAGACTTTCTGAATTTATTGCTATAATTATTTAAAGTAAATTCTATTTGATATTTATAACTTGTCAATTAAGCACGCTCCATTCTGGTGTTCAAAACTTCTCAGCATATTTATTTATTTATTTATTTATTTATTTATTTATTTTGAGACAAGGTCTTACTATGTAATGCAAGCTGTCCTTGAACTCACTATGTAGCCCAGGCTGGTCTTCAACTCATGGCAAACCTTTTGCTTCAGCCTCATCAGTACGAAGATTACAAGTCTGTGCCACCATGTTCAGATTCTCAGTATTTCTAACACATCTTTGGTTATAGGCATTCTTCACTGAAATGAAATTTATACTCTTAAAACTAAATCATTCAACTTTATTATTTCACTCAATAGTAACTTTCTCAGATACTGGATTAAACAATGAGAAATCTTTGATGACCTTGAGGTTTACAATTAAGAAGAAGAAACTGAAGTAGTTTCTGAGTCTTTAAGAGTCCCAGGAAGCAATCCCTAGAATTTATAATGTTTAATACCTACACTACAACGTGCTTTCTGCTTTCTTTGTACATGTAATGCAAAAATATAGTAAGTCAATTTAGTAGGTTTCAAATTACTAATCACGATTCTATTGAATTTTGAAAATGAGCATATGCAGCAGCATTTTAAAATCAGGGCAAAACACACATCTGGTATTTTGAGGATTCTTTACAGTAAAATAGATGGAAACCAACTAAATCCATCAAACAACAATGCCAATTAATTAACCAACTATAAAATTCTATTGTGATTAAGTATAAGTGAAAAAGACATTTCACATAAATTTGGCCTTAATAAAATATGTTTTCTTGTTCCTTGTCTAAAATTAGGAAATGCTGAATTTTGATTCTACATTTTTTTTTTTAACCAGGAATCAAACTCACAACCTCATACTTGCCAGGCAAGCAATGTTCTGCTGAGCTACATCCCCGGCCCTTGATTTTACTTTAGAGAGATCCACTTATATATAACAGGGACAGAAAAGGAGCTAAGCAGAAAGAAAATCACAGCAAAACTATCTAAATCCTTTGTTTAAATCTAGTTTCACTGATTATATGATTACTCTTGCTGTATTTCAAAAATATTCATTTACCGTGAGATGCAGGTATTATAAAAAATACCATCATACATACACAATATCCAGTGCTGGGCCTAATTTTTGAAGTACATTTAGTAGTAATTTTATTTTACTTATAATAGCATTATACAGTGAGAAGTTGTTGACACAGTTATTGAAATTTACAATTTTTAAAGTCACATATTTTTTACTTATCTCCTTCTCTGCTTTTGCATCAAACCTGAATCCATAAACTGTTACATACTGTATTTTTCCATGTAGATATTTATTGGAGTAATTCATTCTCTAGTACATGGCTGAAAACATATCATAATGTAGTTTGTCATGTGTCAAATTGCTCTTCAAATCAGGCGTTAGAAAGGCATTAAAAGAATTGAAAATACTCATCTAGTTATAAATTTTGTGGAAGTCAAACCAAAGAACACTCAGAGTAAGTTTGGATGGTTAATGAAGTTCATGTACTAAAGCAATACCTAATGAAAACATTTTAGTCAGTCTATCAACGTTATAAAGATGAATTATTTTATTAGAAAAAAGCATTAAATTATATTCTCCATTTTTCTGTTCTTACAGCTATGACTTTTCTTCTTTATTGTAGGCTTTATTTTTTAGTTATAATTCCTTAGAGGAATGGGCAAAACATACAGGAATCTTTCATAGACCATGGGCCCAATATGTTAACTGGCTTCCCACTCTCACCAATCCCAACTGAATGATAAGAGTCGTATATGGAAACTTTATTTTGAACAGTTTTATTTATGGGTTTTTCTATCTGTAGACACATCTACATAGACATGGAAGACATTAATTAATAAAAGTGTTGAATGTAATTTTCATAACACATGTAGTTTTCTCTCTCATTAAAGCCATTTATAAAATTAACAATGCCTCTTCATAGAAGTTTATCCTTAAAAATATTTTTTGCAAAACAAGTAGATACATTCCTTCTAAAAATCATTTACATATATCATCTTAAGTCATAGGTTATGGGATAATTAGAATTAAGATGTAACACTGTGTTTAATTGAATTTATGTTTATAAAATAATACCCAATGCTACAAAAATAATTAATAAATTAATTAGATATATTCAGTAAGTTTGTACTGTATGTAGTTGCATATTTTATGATAAGATAAAGCAAATTAAGTGCAATTTTTATTGAGGTACCAGTTCAGTATTAATATAATCTGAGTGATTTTTACAACTTCAATTTTTCAATCTAGCTGCCATAGTTACTGAAGTATTCATATACTTCATGTACCAAAGCATAATGCTTTGAAAAGAAAGCTTCCCAAGTTTAAAAATGAGAAAACTTGTTTCGTTGGATAACCATTTCCTCACATTTCCTTAGTTCTTTTAGTTCATTTTTCAAATTTTAAATAGAAAAATAAAGAAAAGGAAAGCAAAAGAGAAAAACAAACAACAACTACAAGAACAACCAAAGAAAACCAAAACAATAACAATATAGGCTTTTAAAACAAGATGACAGGAATTTAACAATGGTTGTTATATTGCATATTGTTATCTTCAGAAGAGTTGCTTAGATTACCAGATGTAGACATGCAAAAGTGATCAAATTGTATGAGTATTAACTGTTCTTTTCCAAGAACTAGTAGAATTAGTAGTATAATCGTCTTAGCTATCTTATGTGTGTGTGTATATATACACACACACATATATATATATATAATACAAATTTATATCTTTTCCTTTTCTCTTTTTTCTTTCTCCTTTCTCTATCCCACTTACTTTTTCCCTTTGAGCAGTTTCTTACCCTTTCACAATACCTATTGTAGATTTTGGATCTTATTTACTCGCTTAGTTTCTTATACTAGGGAGACAATACGGTATTTGCATATGTGAGTCTAATTTATTTCACTTATAAGTATGTTCTCAACTCTCATTCATTTACCTATAAAAGCCTCTATGAGATCCTTTTTTGTAGCTGAGTAGTACTCCATCGTATAAAAATACCACATCTTTTTTATCCATTCCTTGGCTGATGGACATGTAGGTTGTTTCCAAGGTTACAAATTGTGCTGCTATAAACACGGGCACACCTATATCACTGTGGTATCATGTTTTCAGTTCTTCAGGGAAAATGTCCAGAAGCATGATAGCTGGGTTGAATGGGATCTCTAATCCTAGTTTTTTGAGGAAACTTCACACTGATTTCCACAGTGGTTGCACCAGTCTACACTCCCACCAACAGTGGAGGAGTGTTCCTTTTTCCCCACAGTCCCTCTTGCATTTGTTATTGGTTGATTTCTTGATTTTGGCCATTATTTCTGGAGCAAGATGCAATCTCAGCATTGTTTTAATTTGCATTTCTCTAATGACCAATGATGCTGAACATTTCTTCATAAACATTTGCATTTCTTCATCTGAGAAGTGTGTATTCACGTCAGATGCCCAGTTTTGGATTGGGTCTTTGAATTTTGGGGGGGCCTGACCTTTTTTAAATTCTTTATATATTCTAGATAGAAGTCTTTTGTCTGAGGGACAGTTGGCTAAGATTTTTTTCATGGATTTTCTTTTCACTCTGGTGGAGATTTCTTTTGACATGCAAAAACTTTTTTTTTTTCTTTGGGGCACCGGGGATTGAACTCACAACCTAGTACTTGCCAGACAGACATGTAAGCCATTGAGTCAAACTCCTGGCCCTTGCAAAAACTTTTTAATAAGACAAGAGTCCAGTTGTTGATTCTAGGAAGTATTTTCCATGCAATTTGTTTTTTGTTCATGGACTCTCTGCCTTCCCCTATGTCTTCAAGATTTCTGCCTACTTTGTCTTCTAACAAATTTAGTGTTTCTGTTTTAATACTTAGATTTTTGTTCCATTTTAACTTTTGTTTAGTGCACGGTAATAAACATGGGTCTAGTTTTAGTTTTCAGCATAAAGAAAGCCAGTTTTTCCAGAACCACTTATTAAAACGGTTTTTTTGTTTTTGCTTTTTGGTGCCTGGGATTGAACTCAGGATCTTGTGCTTACCAGGCAAGTGCTTCAGCCGCTGAGCTAAATCCCCAGCCACCTTAGTTCACTTTTGAACAAAGAATTACCCACATTTAATTTGGTATAAAGGATGTTTATAAACACGTACTTGAATATTGTACTAATAAAGTATGTTCATTTAAGTGTTCATATGGAAGAAATGTTTGTCTCTGTACGTGTTCAGAAGTAAAGTGTGATTATCATGACTTGATTGACTCCAGATTTGTGTTGAAAGGGGACATGAGGGCAGTTACTCTTTCCAAATGTTACAGAATCGAATATTAGTAGGATTCTGTAGACACTATCATTGCATAATTTTTTTTTCATGTTAACAACTTCAAGATAGTTTGGCCACTAAATTCATATATAAATGTTTTATTATACAGATACTCAAAACATATTCATGCAATGAATTAAAATTTATTACAATTTCCATATACTTCATATTTTTGTTTATCCTCATTCACCAAGTCCATAGTTAACAAATTCTGAGATCATGTATTCTTTTTTTTAATTTTTGGGGCTAGAGAAATCCCATGGATTCAGGAATTTTGTGTTCATGCGTGATACTACACAAAATAAGCACAAAAAGTGTAAATGATACATTAAAACCAGGTGTGTTGTGGTAAGACAAAGGTAAAAAAACTTAAAATTATAATTTTATAACTCTGAACCGTTGTTATGTATGCATATGATCAATGGGTGAGAGAAACCCACTATTAAAAGAATAAGTAATAGTCTAGAAGGAAATATACATATGTGAAATTTTTATTTTACTAATATATGCATATGTTAAAACATGTTCCCACTTAAATTCCAATTTTACTTTAAAAAATCTTTTCAGAATAAGTGTGCCTTTCAGTCTTCTCTTAGTTGTGTTTTAAAAATGACTGCTGATCCTTTTCTGTATCCCAACCATTATTATTTTATGCAGGTGGCTTGTAAAAATGGATAAAAAAATTCATTGTAAATTAAAGAATTTAAGATGAGGAAAAAATATACAAATATATATAATTTTTAAACATTATCCATATAATGCATTTTACATTTTTAAAAGTTTTCATTAACTTTACAGATAAGGAAACCTCTGCAAATATCATAGGTTAACTTATTGCTGATGTTATACATTGCATAAGTATGAATTTTCATAAACTGTTAATGTTACCTATTGCTTTACCTAAAAATACTCTGTATTTTACACAGTGTTTTGGAAAACTTTAGATGAAAATAAATTCCATATACCTATATCTTAAAATATTTCTGTGGTGTGATTATGAGGTCACAGGGTCTCTCTTTTGACAAACATGTTAGCTGGTACTTTGTCAGGTTGGTAATACCTCCCAGCTAAAACTGTTCAGGTGATTTCAAGAGCTCATTTCCTGTATTGTTGCAGGTTGAACTTTGCCAAGGGAGAAGACCAGCAAGACTTTGAAAGGAAAAATGGAGAAACAAATCATCGCATTTGATAGTGCATGCTCCACAAACTTGACTAAAAATAGGAGCAGGGGTAACATGTTCTTCCCAGCTTACATTAAAAGGAAAACCACAGCACAAAAGCTCCTATCTTGAGCTATGAAAGTGCTTCAGTTGCTTCACAATTACTGGTTTTCAAAGAGGAATGTGCTGCTTTTTGTCATGGTTACAGCTCTAGATTTCTTCATAGTTCCCCCTTTTCTGCTTCTATTCCAGCTTCCAGATGTGGAGTGCATATTAGATTTCTGTCTCAGGAATACAACACCCAACACCCACAACTGAAGGGAAGAGAGGTTTAATTTAGCTCATGGCTTCAAGCTAGTCAGTCAGTGGTCAACTGGCTCCAACACAAGAACATCATGACAGAAGGATGTGGCAAAGCAAAGCTGCTTAGTTCATGGGGGAAAGACATCAGAGCAGGAGAACAGTGCCAGTGAGGAAGGAGCCAGTGGCCACATGCACTAACCAAGGTCAGGCTCCACAACACACTCAGACACACTGACAGTGTACTACTAATCCTTGTAGCAGCTTCCAAGCCAGTCAGGTTGATCGAATTAATCTTATTCACCACACAGGGCTTCTCAGTGAATGTATCTGTTTTAGCAGTCAAGACCACTTTACATACCTCTCAATGTCTTGCATTAAAAATGGATTGAAATAATATAACATTTATTTGATATATAGAGAACAGTCAATTTTAATGAGAAGGTTGATTTTCTTTATCCAAAAGAAATTAATCTGAGGTACACATTTAAAACCAAATGTTACAAATTTCTTTTTATTTATTTCTTTTTTATTTTAAAATGAAAAAAATGATACTAAAATTTATTTTGAAAATGAGCTTACTTCTACCAGTAGAATTTCTCATTAAAGGTGTCTATATTATTGCTTAAAGTAATAAATTGAAGGATTTAGTGACTCTGAAGGGACTATAAAATTCTGAATTTACCCAATTTATAGAATTAAATTATCACTAGTGGTAAGATCTGCCTCACTTATTAAATGATATAAATATAAAATTACTAATTATTGGCACTCAAGTAAAGTGGTCTTCTGTCATATTTATTGGTTAATTATAGATGAAATGAGAAATTACCATCATAAAATATTTCTACATTTATCATTAAGGAAATCTCATTGTGCTAATTTCACAAAGTATAATATTCATAGATCTATAGATAAATATAGTAAGGTTAAAACTGCATAATATAATTTTTGTCTATATCATATTTCTGTATAGATCATAAAATAATATTTTGCACCTCAAAGTTGAAAATACAAAATAGTCATTCAGATATTCATTTGATAATTAGTCTATATCCTATATAAAAGCATATGAAAAATGACTTGCATAATTTATTACCTTTGTTCTTTTAAAAATAAAATATAATTTTAACATTGTGCATTCAAGTCATTTTCCAATATCATAATTTTTTGATAAAATAACTCATTATGTAATTACATAATTACTCATTGTGTAATAAAGTATATGAGCAGACTTTAAAACCTATGAACAATATTGCCTATGCTAAAAGACATATTTATGAATAAATTTAAGTTAAAAATACTTATTACTTGCCTATCATGATGATATATTCTATGTGAAATAGTACAGACCTGTATTACATTTTATCTGAAAATATACAAAAGCTTTTGATTGATACTTGACCTAACCCTACCAACATACAAGTTAATGCCAGAAAAAAAAATGTGTTAAAATATCTCAAGATTTATCAGTAGAAAACCATTCCACATTTTCTTCATCTCTTTGATCTGCTAATTTACTCATTAGTTAATCATGATCTTCAGTATTCTTCTAAAATTAACCACTTGTCTTTCTTATGATATTAGCTGATCATACTGCTTAGTCATTAATTTAATGAATACAATCCTACTGCCTTCTGTTTGCTCTCACCAGTACTGTCACCTCCTGCTGTTTAAGACAATCGGTTATGCCTATCTCTGCTCATCACTACTAGAAAGTAGATGGATAATTGTTTCCTCCACGTCTTCAATTTCTACCTGTTAGATTTTTTTCTATTATTTTAGAAACACACAAATATCTTCCAGTCCAAACATTTTACTCAAAATTTACAACACCTCTGTCTTTGCTGTTTCCATTCACTTTTGCTCTTTCCAATAGAAATGTATATGCTAAAAATACTTTGTTAAAGGCAGATAGTTAACAACTATGAAAACAATGTATGAGTCTACACTCCCACCAGCAGTGAAGTGTTCCTTTTTCCCCACAATCCTCCCAATATTTGGGAGTGTACACTGATGCAACCACTGTGGAAATCAGTATGGAGTTCCTCAAAAAACTAGGATTGGAAGTCCCATTTAATCTAGCTATTCCCCTTCTGGGTATTTTCCCAGAAAAATTGGAAATGTCATGCCACAGCAATATATGTGCACCAATGTTTATAGCAACACAATTTGTAATAGCTAAATCTTGGAAACAACCAAAATGCCCATCAACCACAGAATGGATAAAAAAGATGTGGCATTTTTATACAATGGAATATTACTCAGCTATAAAATATAGTCTTGAGACTTTTATAGGTAAATGGAGGCAACTTGAGACCATATTCATAAGTGAGATACATCAAACTCACATTTGTAAATATCATATTGTCTCCCTAGTATGAAAAAAAATAAAAATCTGAAAGAGCAATAAGATCCAAAATATACAATAAATATTGTAATAATAAAAGGGAAATAAAGTGCTCAAAAGGATAGAACAACTAGAATAGGGGAAATGAAAAAAAGAAAGTAAAAGATTTTATGTATGTTGATAAACACATATAAATGTATGTATGTATATGTATGCTAGATAGATAACTATGCTACTAATTGCTGTTAGTTCATCAAAAAGAACAGTTTGTGCTGTCATTGATTGATCACTTTTGTGTCTGTATTTTATAACCTGAACAGCAACTTCTAAGACAACAATATGCAATATATTAACTAATGTTAATTCCCTACTTTTTTTTGAAAGTCTGTATTATTTCTATCTTTTTTGTTTTGTTTTTTTAAAAATAAAAAATTAAATAAAATAAAATAATGTGCAAAATAGGAATAGTCAAAGAAAATTGAAGACAATAAAAGAGAAAATGCAATCTAATTTATGATTCAGAAATTATTCTTGAAATAACCCTTACTAGAAACTAAATACTGAATAATATGTATACCATTTTGGGCAAAAGTATTCACTTTTCAAAATGTTAGACATATTCTATTCAAATAATAGAATTCTTTAAAAAAGTAATTTTTCTTCATTCTCCAAATGAATAATAAGTCAATTATAAAGAAGACTAAATGTAAAAATTAAAAATTGTCATAATTTTAAACATCTTTTTATGCTAGAAGATACTAGAATAACTTAAAAGACATTGAAGGATACATGAATCCACAGTTGAAATTTTATCCACAATATAAACTGTAGACCTACATCTATAAAGAAATGTGCTCTTCAGAAAAATCTACAGTGCAATCTGCTTTAGAATTTCAAAAAGAGAAAAGCGAGATCAAAATGAGATTGGAAAAACATACATTTAAAAACATCAAAAATTTAAGCATGACTTGTTAAATGGAGTGGACTCTAGAAACAGTTTGGGGGACACAATCAAATGGTAATACTAAGATATTTATTCATACTACTAATCCATTCAAAACAAAAAAAGTAGTTACAAAAGTAAGAAATACATTATTGACTCTCATTACTACATATCTTATCTAAAATACAATTTCGATAATTTGTTCTTTATTTTAAAATAACCCATATCTGGAATCGTTTCAGAATTTATGTTCATTTTCCACCCCATTACCCATTTTAAACTGTTCACATCTAAAAATTCTTGTGTATCTTTTCAGCTTTATAAGATGAAATTTATTTTCTCCTAGCAAAATCTGGTTAAATGAGATCTAGGATTTGATATTCAGTCTTTGATTAGCAAACAGATTTGGTAAATTGTGTCAAAATTTATGCTAGAATTTTAATCTTTCATATTATTTCTTTTCTGTCAATCTTGTCTATATTGTTAGTGGGTTACTTTAATTTTAATCAGCAACCTTAATATTGATGACAACAAAAATTAGTGCTTTACTTCCTAGAGTATTTCAGAGTAGCTATCTCATAAAAGGGAATTATAGGCTATTTAAACATCAAACATAGCTCTCATCTCACAATAAAAAGAAATTTTAATTTTTTACTCCTCATAATCGTGAAAAATCTAAGTTAAATTATAAATCATTGCTTTACCTTTTGTGGGAGAAGTGTGTTTTTTTTTAATTGACGTAAAATTGTATGGATTTACAGTGTACAACATGACATAATGAAGTAGAGATACATTTGCAAAATGGCTAAATCTAATCACACAGCTAATACCTTATATAACTACTTTTTGCAATAAAGACACTTTACATTCAGTTGCTATTTTTTAAGACTACAATAAATTATTGAATATAGTTATTATCAATGTACTATTCCTCATAACTGAAACTGTGTTTTTTGACCATCATCTTTCCGATGTCCACTCTCCAACCTCCACAGTTCCTAGATGTCATATTCATATCATTCAGATAATTCAAAAGCAAGAAAACAAGTAAATCAACTTAAAATGAAGTTCATGATTTTGTATAACATTTGCTTTTATTTAAGAAGGATAGTTCTATGAAGTTGTATCACCTGTGTACTTAAGCTTTAAAATCTGTTCATACACGCATTACACACACACGAAATGCACATGAAAGCTGCTATAGTCTGGGCGGTGTCTACATAGGCTCCATTGAATTGTATTTTGCCAATAAGAATAGTTTGGTTTTGATACTATCCTATAATTAGGTAGGATGTTATCTTTGATGTAGGTCCTTTAAAATTATACACAATTCTCTGTGCTGTTTTTCAGCTTCCAGTGACTCCATAATTATAACTAAAAGTGTAAAAATCAACTGAAATGATTATGATTATTATAGATACCTGAATTACAATAGAAAACTTTTTTAATTCTGTGCACTTTTTTTTGTTGTTGGTGGTGGCATCAGGAATCGAGCTCACAATCTCATGCCTGCCAGGCAGGCTCTTAAAATGCTGAACCAAACTCCCCACCCTAGTTTTTTTGAGACAGGATCATGCTATGTAGTTCAGGCCAGTCTTGCACTCACGTTGTAGCCCACGCCGGCCTCGTATTCACAACGCTCCTCCTTCCTCAGCCTCCCGAGTGCTGTCATTTTTATTATTTATTTATTTATTTGCGGCACCGGGGATTGAACTCACAGCCTCGCGCCTGCCAGGGCAGGCGCTTAAGCCACTGAGCCAAACTCCCGGCCCTGGTTTTTTTGAGGCAGGGTCGCACTATGTAGCGCAGGCCGGCCTTGCGCTGCGTTGTAGCCCAAGCCGGCCTCGAACTCACAACGCTCCGCCTACCTCAGCCTCGCGAGTGCTGGGATTAAAGACGTGCGCCACCACGCCCGGCTCCGAGTGCTGTCATTAAAGGCATGCGCCACCATGGCCAGTATCTTTCTAAGAACATGTTAATCTACTGATTTTATCCAGACCCTTTAGCCCATTTTCATGTAAAATTTGAACGTGTAAAAAAATTATAAATTGTTGGAGTCGTGAATACTTTCATTCAAGAGTCACCATATTGAACTTAACTACTTTTTCCATATGAAGTTGACAATGTGTCAGTCAGGCAGGATTTTGATGTCTTCTGAAGTAGCCAGATTTAAACCTAATATAGCAACTCACTTCCACCCAGGAGACTTGGGTGCAGTCAATCTGTTGGAAAGCTGCACATGCTTTGCTAGCGGTCCATGGGTAAAGCTGGAGCAGCTTAGAGAGAAACTGTCTCAAAGAAGGGAGTATTCTGATTTCTTTTCTGTCCCTCTATATTGTCTTTCTTTGAAGATGCAAGGAATTGGACTATAGTTCATCTGCCTGCCAGAGTGGTCCTGAACCATCAATTCAGATATGAATAAAAGCTTTCTTAGTCATAATGACTGCTGCACTGACTATGAAGAAATACTTTTGGCCACAGAATCCTTCTAGACTCAGTGTAAAGTCCTCAAGTCACATAAGATATAATGTTATAATAATATCCCATTTATTTTATAAGATGATATCTATGTTTAATTTTAATATTAATTGAGTCAATAATGCTATACAAATCTCTGTTAATGGTGGAACAAAAAAACACAGAGTATTGCATGTTGAAGTAGACTGTCATGTGTCCTGTCACATATGAGGAAAGTGAGCTATATTTCCATTGTTACTGGCTGCCAACAGAATTATTCAATCACCTTGCCCTGAGGTACGTAAATGCATATTGGCCAAGTACTCTGATCTGCTGCTAGACTCCACACAAGAGCCACACAGTGCAATGTACTTCACTAGTTTTTAAGAAAAATGTCTCCAGTAACAATAGAAAACAAATTTGATCTCATATTTCAATAATTTTATGCAAAATCAATATCATAAACAAAAAGCAAATCACCTTTTATGTTGCTGTCTTACAGTATAAAATTTTAAGCTCAGCTTTATTTTCTAGGCTCAATTTAAGAGAAATTCATAGCCTGTACAATAAAATTACATGCAGAAAATTAAATTAAAAATTTCCAAATAAATCAAGAAATCTAGTCATATTGAAATACATTTCTATACTTCTGTTTTTATTTTGTGTCATTTATTTTAAAGGTTTGTACTTTTTGATTTTTGTTTTCTATTTTAATAAAGGAATTATAATTGATTCAACAAAGTTTTAAATAGAGGGTGCAGAACTCTAAAATATTTTATGTTATTATTATTGTCTCTGTACTTACTAATCACATTCCAAAACAATAAAAATTGACTTGTTAAGTGAGAAATTAGTCTTCAAGAAATTAGTCTTCTTATTCTTTAGTCTCTGATAATGTAATCATTTTTGTCTAAATATAAATATCATTCATTAATTTTTTTCAGTAGATTGGTACTTCAAAAAGTATATTTAAACTTGTATACAAATAATTTGACTTATAATAATGAGAAGTATAGAAATAAGTAAGTATATTTGACTAATCATAATGGAAATAATTGTAAAAGAATTAATATTAATTTGGTTACATATTCACAAATCTATTTCATTACTTCAATTTATATTGTAAAATTTAATGTAGTTTTAGTGTTTACATTATGATCAGTGTATTTTGTTTCTAATATTGAAGGTAGTCATGTAAGGTACATTGTTGTAATGATATCAAATTTATTTTTAAATGACATTTTATTTAATTTTAATGCTTATTTAGAGTGACTAAAGCAATATAAATCTCTGGTAACAGTTCACAAGTAATATACATAAGTTACTACATTTTGAGAGAAAAGACTAGAAACCTGTAATAAATTTTGATGTGTAACGGATTAAAAACTGGTGGTCAACTTTACACCAGCTGAATTAAATCAGTATGGTGCTGAGTGTAGATGGCCCACCTGAGAAAATTTGCCAGTATAAATAGAGAGATGGAGAAAAAGAGCGAGGCATTGTGGGTTCTCTGAAGTGTTACTGTTTCAAGCCGTGGGTTCTCCTGGAGGAGCTTGTCGTGGCTAGCTTCCCAGACATGAATTCGGCCATTATAATTGGAGGAGCTCTGGGCCTTGTTGCTGAGCATGGCTGGAGTTTGCTTTGGGGGATATTCGGTCCTCACATTGAGCATGGCTTCCTGGCTCCAGAGGGGAAGATGTGTGTTGTGTGTGTTGTTCAATCTCCAAGAGAAGCTTGTCATGTTGGTTTCCTGGCATGTACTTGACTGTTCTCATCATTAGAGGAGCTCGAGATTTCATTGTCAATGAGAATGGTCGTGGTACTTTTCAGGGCAGTCGGGGTCCTTATTTTGAGTGTTGCTTCTTGGCTCCAGTATAAAACTGTTAACCTACTGGCACAGATCTTTCACCTGCTGTCATAGATTTTGTAGTTCCACCGCTGACCTTTGGGCCTTCCCAGATCCATAAAATAGACTGGCGTTGTAAGCTCTAGACCTCCAGTTGGTTTTGTGGGAGGCACTGTCATGGGTCTAGGTCTTCAGTTGGACTCATGAAGGACATTGCTGTGGGATCCAGGCCCTTGGATGAATATTCTGGATCTTTAGTGTTGTGGACAGATTTCCTGAACTTTCTTGTATTAAACTCTGGGTGACCATCATGAAATACTATTATAAATTCTCTGTCCTGTATGTAATTGTTCTCCCTGCAACTCCTGACTACAACATGGTGTCATATAACCAAAATGACTTAAGCAAAAGCATCAATCACACAATTTCTTTGAGTTTTCTCAAGTGAGTAAAGCCAGTGGCACCTATCCTGTCAAAGTTGACCAAAAGCATATGAGAATCAAATGGTATCATATATGTGGAAGTAATTAGATGTGCAGGGTGATGTTTGACATATTATTTTGCATCTTTGTCGAAAGCAAAAGACAAGTATTTTATTTTATTTTATTTATTTCATTATGAAATAAATGAGAAAGTGTGGTTTTGTCATGTTTAGATAAAATAGTAATTGTTAATTTCAGAGTAAAAGTGATTTTTTTCATACACTGTCACCTCAGTGAAAATTTTGAAAACAAAGTATTTTTATGGGAACAATATGTTTAAATTGATAAGAATTTTTAAAAAGAAATCATATAAAGACAGTCAATGATTGTATAATGCAGGATATTATAGATGAAAAGCACAGAGATAGACATGATACAATGGAAATTTTAAACAAATCTGTTTCTGTAAAATTTGCACTTAAAATGAGCCATAAAACTTATGCTAAACAACTGCATTATTACAGCTACTTCTGTAAATGTCTTTATTTACTATTTTATTCATTATTATTTTTTATAGTGCTTTGGTTGCTATTTACATGGATTATTAAGGGTTGTAAAATTTTCCTAGGTATATTGTATATACAAATACAGTAAAACTCTGCTTATACTTATTCCACAACTCTCAATTTTAACAGGTAAACTTAAACTTAAGGAGTTATCTGTACTCTTTAATCTAAAGATTTTGTTTAAAATAAACATTACTAACTTTTCTAGTTTTAAAATATCAGACAAGATATTAATAAAGAACTTACTAGGATATCAAAATTTCCACTGAACAAGGTGATTTTTATTGATAGCGTACTCTGAAATTTCAATGTACCACTTATATACATTTACATACGTATATGTGTGTATATATTGCTCTCAAGATATTTTTTAAAATAAAAATACAAAGTATGCATTGTGAAAATTATAAATACTGATTTATAAAAAGGCTTGAAAATTCTTTTATTGTCAGCACTCTTATTGACAGATTTGATGTTTACCTATGGATATAAATTTTACAATAGTATTTATATTAGAAATATGAGTTAATAGCCTTATTATTTTCTAATTTCTAATAACATTCATGATCATAAAAGATTTATAAATACATTCCCCATGAAGTAAATATAATCATATAATAAGGTCAGAGTATTCACATATTAACAAGTATATAAATCCACTATATTTGTTTAAAGAACCATTAAATTCACTGCTAAGATAATTCTATCACCTTAATAAAAATATACACGTTTTAAAGGAGTAAACTGCTTTCTTCATTTATGCCCCCTATGTTTTACTTGGACAAAAGATATGTCGCATATTTAATGTTATTTATCTAACACCACAGAAATTTAGCCTCAACACAATTTAATTGGTGTCATGTGCAGGCAAAGTGTACAGTGATAATGATTTCTGTTGTACTTCTCAATTTCCACACATATTATTTAATATGCATATTATGTCATTGTTAATATTTCTTTGAGTTATTTTATTCCACAGATGATTATAGTTGGAAATATTAGATGGTTTCTTTAAGAAATAAGTACAAGGATTAATGCTGCTCTATCAGCTGCACTACCCAGGCTCAGATTTAGAATTATGGCACAGTATTTTTACCAGACTCACTGGCTTCTAAAGCATTACTTGTCTTTATACAAAGAGTTTGCTCACTGAACAAACAAAGAAGCACACATTCAAATACTGAAAGTAATATCTTGAGAACATTTAAAAGTTCTTTGCCAGATAGGGTAAAATAACATTCACATTAATTATTTTGCACTTATTTTATTATTTTTAATGCCATAAAGAGAGGAAATTCCTATGCACAAAATCATCTAAGCAATGATAAAAGTTCATTTTTTCCCTCACTGTCAAGAGACATACAATTTTGGAGACAAATGCAAATAGTGGAGGTTTTGAAAGTAGAGGCCAAGAAAAAGAAGTTTGGCAAACTTAGAAGAGTCAGCATCACAATGCAAAAACAAGTACACCAAGATCTGAGAGGTAGAGAATCAGAGGACAGATGAAGGAGAGCCTGAAAGATTTAATCCTTCCATGCAATACATTACTGAAGAGAATTATGCCTTGCAATAAACGTTGAACATGATATTAGCACAGAAAGATATAACTATGTATATTTGTATTTACAAGCCTTGACCCATATTCATATATGTATGATGAGCTTAGTTATGTCTTCTGTTATTTGAACAGACTGATTACAAAGGGATTATTTTCCTACTGCACTGAAAAATGCTGAAATGATTTCCACATGAGCAGAAGGAGCATTATCTCCTTAGCACTGAGGAATGTCATTAGTTTCAATAGTTTTAAAGGACATTTTTTTCTTTTGTTCACCAAATGTCAAGAAAAAGGTGTTTCAGCTTTTCCCTATCAAGTAAGTATTCAACACATTGTCGTCACAGTTGATGACACTATGAATACCTGTAGAGCAGAGCTGAATACAAATAACATCTAATGATTCACATTTATTAAAATAATTTTATCAGCCTTTTCTCCATTTTCTTTATTTCATTCTTACCACAAAAATTTTACTGTTCAGAAAAAAGTCTCTCTGACAGTATAGATAATAGTAATCACACGGCAGTGTTACAGAAAGCCACTTTAGGGTTCTTAAGAGAAAACATGCCATTCTAGGAAATAAGCTTATTGTTTTGGTTTGCTTTTTTTTACTTTTTTGCACCTTGGGAAATGAGCTTACTTTGTGATTTCAACTTCAGGAGGAGTTCAGCGTTTATTTAAAGACAAAGAGCTTAGAAGTCCTGTGACCATTGTGTGACCTGCAAACGTGTGCTTTTTTTTTTTTTAATCTCATTGATTTTCACACTTAGCCTCCAAATTAGCATGACTTATAAAAGTACTGAACTAAAAAGCCCCTTTTGAAATAAAAATGATTTTGTTTTACTTTTCCTTTTTAAAGATATTATTTCAAACTATCATTCTTTCCAGACTAATGAACAATAATTAATTATTAATTATTGGGAGGGAAGATTACTTGCATTTGCCTTGGGCTTGACAAGCTGTCAGGGATTCTTTCAAAAGCTGCCAGGCTCAGCAAGTTCCACAGAAGTTGTGACACTGAACACTGAAAGTTAAGGGACATTTTCAAGGACCAGGGGAGAAATGTGTGAATAACATCAAAAATATTTACCTTAATTTAGTTTTTCTCTTGCGTATGAAAAAGAAGAGGAGCTACATGAAGCATTTTATTCCATTTAAGACATATTAACTGCATACCATGGAACAATTATTTTTAACAGTGCTCCTAAAGTAGTGAAATCCTAAAAGATCATCATAAATGTATAATTTATTATTTTGATTTGAATATTTTCTGATGAACGAAAATATTTCTTCGAATTATGATGCTTTTAAAACAATATTTAGATATAAAAAGTCTTTAGCTCACTAAGGACAAGTGTGCCTGTTAAACAAGCAGAATTAGGACTCTGGTGCATCAGTCAAACTTTGGAATTTAACTTTTATATCCAAGAACTGCTGAACTGAGAAGAAGATGAGATATTGTGCTATTCAGACTAGGAGGAGTTCAGCTTAGCTAAATAATTTTTAATGGCAACAAGCATTTTTTTATCTTTGATGATGTAAAATTCATTTATCTGAACTAAATTTTATGAACATAAAGTCTTGTAGATCATAAGAAAATGTGTAAACTCATTTTTAGCATCACATCAACATAAATTTTTTTATGATTTCAAATTTCAGCAAGTCAAAATAGCTCAAAAATTCTTATTTCTATAATAATTTATTTAACTACATGTATGGCTGTACTCAATAAATTTGTCATATAGTTAAGGTAATGTGTAATCTTTTTTTCTCAATAAAGAAAAAAACAGCTTAAAACTGATGTTTGTCTACAAAATAAATGAAACAAAGAATGTTTCAGCATAGTCCAAGTAATAATTTTTCATATTCATTTGTCATTTGTCTTAAAAAACTGGAAAATTCATGGTGTAAATTTCCAGAAAAAAATCAGGGGCAATTTTGAATTTTGTTTAATAATATATTTTATTTACATGGAATTAGTTTAAAATTTAAGTTTCATATAACTTCTGGAAAATTTAACTTTTGTGAACATGTAAAGATAAATATCAGAATAGTACTTCAAAAAATATGAAAATTTTCTTAAAATTGTACTCACATCTTGTAATTTTCAGACAAGAAATTCCAGAACAAGCTTACCTAAATTTAGGCTTACTATTATGTCATTCAATCTGCAGGTTTGAAGAATGCTTCTATAACATTAACACGATATTATAATACTGTTTTGTTTTGGATTTTTCCCCCCTGAAATATTTATTGTTTATTTTTATATTTTATGCCTTTTTATACCATTTTTCTTTTTTGACTATCCCATAATCCCTTGTAACAATGAATGATGTTAAATTTTAAAATCGATTAGTATGAAATATTTTGTTTCAGGCTTATTAGTATTGCACCATTGTAAAGGTCAAATGGCAACACATTCCTGTAGCTTCTTTAGCTTCTGTGGTTCCAATGGGCTTGACCTAGGACAACCCACTGATAGGTACAGCAAGTACAAGATTCTTCATTTTATTCTGAAATTTCTTTACCAGAACTGCTAAAAGCAAATGATGAAGTTTGGTAGAGCTATGAGAATATATACAATCATTTTCAGAATCTTCAGTATCAAAATTTCCTAACATTCAACTGCCTATATGATGAGATTAAGATCTGTGTGGTTTTTAAGAATCAAGAACTGAGAAATCTGTTTTTCACATGCACTTTAACTAGAAATTCCAAAGGTTTGACATTGTCTTTAAAAGAGAGAATCTGAGACATCATGTTAGATTTTCTGTTGGGTGCTAGACACCTTTGTCAGGGTGGAGGAAATTTTCTCACCAAACATCTTTGGAAATTGAACATGAAGGAGGGCAGAGTTACATAAACTTTAGTACTGTTGCTGTTGGTGCTGGATGATTCTTTGTTTGAGGGTTCTCTAATGTAATGTAAGATATTTGACAGAAAACCTGGCTTATACTTACTAAATTCCACTAGGAATCCACTCTTGAACTCCAGGTGGGCTATGTGTGTCAACCAAATATGTCTCCAGACATCATATTATCTCTGGGAAGAGTAAGAAAAACAATATGGTGAAGGAACAGTAAAATAGAGTAATAAAATTTATTTTTATGATATTCGTTGTTTTGTTTTAGGATTTCTAGGGTCAGAAATCTGTGCCTTATTTCTGTTAGGAATGAAGAATGGAGAAAATTTCTGGAAGCAAATTAGACAGGTATCTATTCCACAGTTCTCTCAGTTTACTAGTGTTTATTTTTTTATTTTTTTACAGATGTTATGCACATATTTATTTGTTTGTGGTTTGAAATTCCTGGCAGCTGTCTGTTGTATGCCAAGAAGAAAATCCTTTATTCCCTTTCCAAAGAAATAATTAAGCAAATATACTGTTGTATTTATAGTAATAAAAATATATTACATTGTACTTGCATGATAATTTAACTGTAGATAGTGTTGAATTCTTCTTTAATTTCATGTATAACTCCTTGGTTCAGGAGTATGTTTTATAATTTCCATGTGGTTAAGTAGTTTTTGTTTCATTGGCCATTGATTTCTAATTTCTTTGCATTATGATCTGATAATATGCATGGAACAATGTCAATTCTTGTCATTTATGTAAGCATGCTGTATGAGCCAGTATGTAGTCTATTTTGGAGAATGCGCCATACATATCTGAGAAGAATGTATATTCTGATATTGTATAATGGAACGCAGTAGACAACTTCTAAGTCCATTTGTTCATAGGTTGGTTCAGTTCTGATATTTCTTCATTGATTTTTGTCTAGTTGATCTGTGTATTTGTGACGGTGGGGTATTGAGGTACAGCATTGCAATTGTGTTAATACTCACTTGATTTTTCATGTAGATTAATATTTGTTTTATAAAGTTGGGTGTACCAGTATTTTTTTATTTTAAAATAAACAAACAAAAGGATAAAAATGATACAGAATTTCAGAAAAAAAAAGAAATAGGAAATTAACACTAGTTCATATACTGCATATTGTTATCTTGAAAGTAGTTGTCCAGATTGCAGTATTTAGGTATGAAAAAATAATCAAACAATTAGACAATAAAAGTACAGTATTTGGTGTATGTATATTTTAAGATTGTTATCTCTTCTTGGAGTTTCCCCTGAACAAGTATGTAGTATTCTTCTTTGTTTATTTTGATCAGTCTTGGATTTAATTTCACTTTGTTTATATACCGAATAAGCTGTCCTTGCTTTTTTCTGAGTTCCCATGGCATGGGGTATTGTTTTCCATCCTTTGACTTTCAGTCTGTGAATTTCTGTTCAATGTGTTTCCTGTGGGCAATAAATTTTTGGATTTTACATCTTGATCCCTTCTTCTAGCCTGTTTCTTTTGATTTGCAAATTGAAACCATTTACATTGATTCCTAATACTGATCTGCATGTGTTTATCTTTGTCATATTATTTTCCTGTTGTTGGTTTCCTTTCTTTCCCATCTGTTTAATTGCTTGCCCTTCCTGGCAGTTTCTTTTCATTGGTATTCTTGGAATTGTGATCTTTATTATCCTTCTACATAATATTTTTCAGAACACTTTGCAGAGCTGGTTTGGTGAGCATGAATTTTTTCCGTTATTCTGTATCATGAAAGTGTTTTATTTATCCACTGATTCTGAAAGATAGTTTGCAGATTATATTAATCTGAGTTGAAATTTGTTTTCTTTCAGACTTCAAAATATTTCACTTGAGGCTTTCTTTGACTTAAGTGCTTGTGTTGAAAAGTCTGTTGTGATTCTAATGGATTTTCCTTTATAAGTCATTTTTTTATTTTAAACAAAGGGAAAATAAGAAATCAAAACATAACAATTTCACACCAGCCAATACAACAGTAACAATCATCACCACATTGCATATTCCTGAAAATTATTTGATAAAAAATATAGACATGAAACATTATCCAACAAATTATTAACACAAAACTTTTACCTCAATGTATCAAGAGAAACCTACTATATGACTATATTTTTTGTTACGATTTTTTTTTTTCAGCACCAGGGATTGAACTCACACCCTCATGCCTGCCAGGGCAGGCATTTAAGCCACTGAGCCAAACTCCCGGCCCTTACTCTATTGTTTTCAAATGAACATTTCACATTAAAAATAAAATCTGAAGGTGATTTTGAGAAAATTACATTTCACTAAAAATTCTTTTTCTCTGACTGTTGCAACTAATTTTTTATGTACATAGATTTTGTTTCAGTTCATCACAGCAATGCAACAATGCAATAGTCATATATGTGTGACTTATTTAGTTCACTGAAAGGTTTATTTTCAGTACTCATCCATTTAAGGGTGAAAATGTCTAGTTTATTGTTCTTTATAGCTGAGTAGTATTCCATCATGTAGAAATACCACATCTCTTTTATACATTCCTCAGTTGAGGGGCATTTAGGTTGTTTCCAAGATCTAGCTATTATGAACTGGGCAGCTATGAACATAGATGAACATATATCACTGTGGTGAGATATTTTTAGTTCTTTTGGGAAGATATTCAGAAGGAGAATAGCTGGGTCAAATGGGACATCCAATCCTAGCTTTTTGAGGAATCTCCACACTGACTTCCACAATGGTTTCACCAGTCTGCATTCCCACCAACAGTGGCGAAGTGTTCTTTTTTGCCCACAACTCTTCTGGCATTTGGTATTGGTTGACTTCATAATACTAGCCATTCTTTCTGGTGTGAGGTGGAATCTAAGTGATACTTTCATTTCCGTTTCTTGAATGGCCAGTGCTGTTGAACATTTTTTCATGTATTTATTTGCTGTTTGTACTTCTTCAACTGAGAAGTGTGTGTCCATCTCAGATGCCCATTTTTGGACTGGGTTTTTAAATCTTGGAGGACTGACTTTTTTGTTCCTTATAGGTTTTCAATATTAATCCTTTATCTGGGGGCAGCTGGCAAACAATTTCTCCCACACTGTGGGTAGTCTTTTCATACTGTTGGCATTTTTTTTCCTATAACAACTTTTAGCATCCTATTCTCATGATGAATTTGTATGATCGTGATTAATATGTGCCTTGTGGTAGGTTTATTTTGCTCATGGTTAACTGAATTTCTGTCAAATACTTCTTCCATGTTTGGGGTTTTTGCCTTTAATTCTTTTTCATTCGCTCCAGTCAATCTTATGTTGTTCTTCTCTGACTCATCTTGTAGCTGTTGAATTGATTTTTTCATGATTGCTTTCTATTTTTAAGAGATCTTTCTTTTCTTGATAGCTAACTGCACTCCTGCCTTCTAGGTTTCATATTCTCTCTTAATCTTCATTCATTTGGATATATAGATATTCAATTAATTTTCTATTTCCTATATATTGTTTTGGATATGTTTCATGGATACCATTAATTTCTATATTGGTTGTTCATGATTTCCATCATTTTCCAAAGCTCTTTTTTTTAAAATAAGCATTGAGCAAGTCCTTCATTATAGTTATCATCTCCTTTTTACCTGAGAGATTATTTCTGATCTAATTTTATCTGTAGCTTCAACAATGGTTTTGTTTATTTGTTTGTGTTTGTTTCTGCTGCTGCTATCATTTCAGAAAATTCAGGTGAGTGGGTTTTTATTTATTCTGTCTTATTGTCTCTTGGATTTGTCCTATGTGGGCTGGAGGTTTGGTGTTGCATTTTGCTTCTGTGTCTTGTAATTTTCTCTTCTTTTAATTTTAATGTGTTTTCTTGTTGATGCTTGTAAATGTCTCATGTTAGGTAGCTTATCACTAACATTGAGGCTTCCTCAGGAATTTTCTATGACTCAGAGATGTCTTCCAGTTGATGGCTCTTGGTCTTTGTGTCTGTCCCAAGATCCTAACCTCCCAATTTTGTAGGTATGAGAAGTTGACACGGATTTGATTTGGACCCAGTATTTGACTTGGATTGCAGTGATGATTATGACCTCAGAAAACCACAGTGTTTTCATACAAGATTGAACAACACAATATATCATGTATGGCATCATGACTAAAATAGTACAAATAACAATGACAGTAACAAGCACACCCTAGAAACTGACAAACTATTATATCACATATGGTATCATGGCTAAAGTAGTACAAATAACAATGACAATAACAAGCACAGCTTAGTAACTGACAAACTATGGTAACTGTTAATGTAGTACCTTTAACTGTAGTAGCAAGATCTATAGTAATATAACAAAGTTCTACATAAACAAAGAACTTCTTTGCAATGAGTTTTCCCTGTAGTGATTTTACCCTGTGGTATTAATTGATGATGAATAAAAATTCTGAATCAAAAATAGAAAAGACTTTTTAAAGTCTAGTGTATGTAAATAATACATTAATAAAAATATTAGGGCTTTAAAATTAATAGACTCTAGAGATTGATATTTGATTAATTATATCAAGTTACTGAATATTTCAAAAATATAGGAAGATAAGTATCTTCTCTTCTGTAAGTCAAAAGTACATTGTGATGTAATTGTTACAAATTTACAATCAGAGTCATTCAATCTTTTGCTTTTCTTCATCCAGAGGTCATTTCTGGTCTCCTATCAACTTGTATCATTTTAACTTATATCTTGGATTTTCTGGGTGGTAAAATATCTCAAGACAATAGCAAGAAAAAAATTACAAAGCCAGTTCCCTTAATTACCAACAAGGTAGGGAGAAAATCGTTGGTATAAGCTAATCTTGTCACTCCCAGGAATGTATCTATTTCAAATATTTACTTCTTATGGAACATTTACTTTGAACTATTGAAAGACAGATGTTAATTTAAGAAACCTCATAATGTGGGCTCATGTTTTTCTATATAAAATAGAAAATATCCATTATATTATATTTGTATTGACCATTATACAGGTTTATATCAAATTAAATGTCAGAGGCAATTATGTATGGATCTTTCATATATTACTATATACTTTGAGAACATTTTGTACCAACCTATCTGTTCCAGAGAATTTGATAGCAAAGATCTTAGGCAGTGTGTCTTGCTCAGGTGTATACAGACTTTACTTACAGTTTTTAAAGACAGAAGTAGTGTAATCTTCTGTAACAAAGAAGTAGTTATTGGTTGCTATTAAAATATTTGAAATCCCAGAACTCAGAAATCTGCTACTGACATGTGGCTGTGTGTGCAAATGCCATTAACCCAGATGATCTTCACTTGGCTAAATTTTAAACAGGTGACTTACTGACTCTAAAACAGTGACCTCTCTTTCCCTAAAGCATTTAGATTAGAAAAGTTGCAGTCATAAATTATCTTATGTTTTTGGGAGACTTGATTTTTTTCTATGCCACTTCCCAGCTTTTTGTAGTAATATCTTTCTAATGAACCTGAGAAATATCTTTCTAATGACCTTTCTAATGGACCTTTATGAGCTGCAATAATAAAGAAAGATAGTGTCTCTGTATCTGTGGAGGGATAGAGCTCTCATTTAAATAAGTGCACATGAAAAACGCCAATGACCAAGTGGCAGTGACCATTTCTTTGCTACTGTCCTCTAGCTTGTTATTTACCATAGGCTTCACAATTTTCCTTTTTTTTTCTTTCAGTGAGGTTCAGTTTAATATGTTTCCCACATTGTGACAGTTTTGTTTTTATTTTTATGACTCCTTATCTAGAGATTGTGCAGAATGTTTCCATGGCTCCTGGAGGATGATTATGCAGGAGAAACTCTCTGGCTCCCAGATGGAAATTTGCTTATAAATCTATTTTTGTACCCCTAATTCTAGAATTTTAAAAGCTACCTTGCCTTTTCAATGTATTCGGTACAGAATGATCTAAGACACTCAACTTTTATCATATTGCCTTTTTGCTATTGGATTAAGTTAAACTGAGGAAGAAATAGAACTTCTACTTTGATTATTGATACTGCTATCAGTAATTAGATATTTTTTGCCTGTACTTCATGAGTGTCATACATTCTACAAATATTTGCAGAACCGTTTTAAGTTTGTACTGGATCTTACATTAGTATAAAATTCTCAGATCCTTCACAGTTCTTAAAACTAGGAATGATATTTCAGCATTCCTTCACATGCTTATGTACTTCCCAGTTCCTCACATTCAACTTTAATAAGCTCTGCTGTTCTGCTGTTTCTCTCATTAATCTGTTTCATGTGACACTGACATATGCTCATTACTTCTTGTATGACTGTGAGGATTTGAATGATTTGAAAATTATGCCTTTCTTATAGGGTTAATAGGCCAGGGTTCACCTATCACTTTTTAATTGTCTCATTCACATTATGCAACTTTTCTATCACTCCAGAAAGAATGGCTATCATCAAGAAATCAAGCAATAACAAATACTGGCAAGGCTGCAGGGAAAAAGAAACACTTCTTCATTATTGGTTGGATGCAATTTGGTACAGTTCGAGGCCAACATGGCCTCAATTCATTTCAGGAAATAAAAGCAAAAGAACAAGTCCTATGTAATTCTGTAAATGTAAAACCAAAACCTGAACCAGATAATTAAAAGGTTCTATTCTTACTATACAGTCATTTTAAGGAAAAAATACCCCACATTTCTCATGACTGAGGATGCAAAAATAATAAAAGAAAACATAAGATCCAAAAAGATAAAAGCAAAATATTAAGAGATTCATTCTAACAATGTATAAAATGAACTATTTACCAATGGGATTCACTACAGATATGTAAGTCTGATTCTATACTGAAAAGTAATCAATAACATCTATCATATCAACAGAATAAAAAGGGAAATATATATATGACTAAATGATTCAGACAAAACATTTAACAAAATCCAATATTCATTTACAGTAAAAATGATCAGCCAACTGGAAATATAGGGAAATTTCTGAACTCCATTGACAACACATACAGCAATCTCACACCTAACATACTTTATGGTGAGAAACCGGATAATATGACTCTAATACCAAGATGAGACAAGGATAGTCTCCCTTGTTAATTCTATTCAAATTTGTAATAAAAATACTAGAGAAATGTAATGAAATATAATATTAAAAATTATATACATGCAGCAAAGGTAAAATAACACTTTTTGTTTTTATTACATAAAAAATCCTCTCATGATGAGAGAAAATAACCTAAAACTAAGAAACATGTATACTAAGGGCAGAAGTTATTTTACAAATGTTAACTGCATTAATTATCAGAGATTGATGTTAAGAAATTAAAATTAAGACCAAAACAATTTATAATATTTCCAAAAAGTAAAATATTTAGGTATAATTCTAACAAATTATATAGACTATCTTTTAAAGTTTGTGTATCTAAATTATTCAAATAGTTTTTAAACTCAACAATAAAAATAATCTAAAAATACAGACTAAGCACTGAATCGAAAACAAAAAGTATATGATGTATATATGACAAATACTTTTCATACCCTCAAAAGAGAGTACATTATCCATGATGAAAGATGGAGGTATCAGATTAAACTGAAATAACAGTTTCCTTAAAATAATTACAGATTATTACATATATATTTCTGCTACCATATTGTATATATAGCATATGTATGCATCAATTTGTATTTATAAATACATATTTATTTTTATGCTTTATTTAAATTATTGTTACAATTTAAGTATACATAATGACCACATTCATTATAGAAAATTTGTATCTATCTGTATAGATTATATCTTCATTTCTCTTTTTTTCCCATTCTCACTCCTCCTGTCAAACCTCATTCCCCTCCCTGTTCACAAAGATTGGTTTTCATTTTATCTTTCCTTTATCGTTGTTTCTTCCTTTCCCTTTCTTTCTTTAATCTCTTTACCTATACTCTCTCAAGAAGCAGAACCAATAGATGTGTATGTAACTATGATTGTATTTGCTAGGTTGTCTTACATACCCAGAGTCTGGATAGTTCTACAGTGACTCTCTGCAAGATGCAGAGCCCAGGAAAGAAGTAGCTGCTCTGTTCATGAATCTGAAGTCTCGGGATGAGAAGAGCCAACGATGCAGGCACAATCTGAGCCCAAGGACCTGACATTACCCTGTGAATTTTATGATATTAGCTTGTATTAAAAACTGAAGAATGTAGAATCAGATGTCCACGTGCAGTGACGGAAGCAAAAAAGCACCCGTTCAAGAAGAACGGAACTTGTGTTTTTCCCTTTTGCTTTGTTTTGACTCAGCTCCCAGTCTGTTGAATGATGCCACATTTCAGGTGAATCTTCCCTTCTAATTCACTCACCCATAAGCAATCGTCTGGGAAAAATTCTTTCACAGTCACACTCAGAAGTAAGCTTTATCAACTTTCTAAGTGTCCCTCCAGCTATTTAATTTGACAACCAAGAATAATGTTCACATAGGAAATACAGATTACAGACTTTAATTGTATGTAATCTATGAAAATTGTTTCAATAATTGTGAAAAATGTATGCTAACAAGATACTAATAATTGGGAGAACTTGGTTAACGGAAAATGTAAATTTGCTGTGCTATTCTTTCACTTTTTTTGACATATTTAAAACCATTTTAAAATAAAATATATTGATTCTTTAGGTATATGTGGAAAATATAGAAATTCTATTTTAAGATCACAAAAAATTTCCTTCCTGTTGAGTTAAAGGATTAGTTTTATATGTGAGGATGTGTATATCTGTATATGTGTGTGTCTGTATGTGCGTGTGTGTGTGTGAAAAAGACAGAAAAATAGAGAAACAGAAAAAGAGAAATCCAACAAAAGTAAGCACTTATTTTTCTTTACAACAAATATCCTTCTGAAAACAAAATATATAGCACAATATTAGCATTCTATCTTAACTCAATAGTTTACTAATCAATAGAGGGAATAATATTTCTTAATTGTAAGTTATCCAACTAAATAATGATTTACAATGTAATTTGAATTGTAAATAGAATAACACTTCTAAAACAACAGGGTGTTAGAATTGAAATTATAAATCATGATGAAGGAGGCTGTCTAATCCTGATAATAATATATTGTCATCTTGTTCTCTTTGTATACTTATTCATAAATAAAACCATTAAAATTTCAGCCCAGTTTCCAAATTTCCCTAGTTCTTACCTGTACTTTAGGTAGACATATTATTTTATTTCTGTTTTATTAAATCTAAATTTTTGTTTCTACTTTATTAATTTTTATTATGAATTCACAAATTTTATATTTATATAGTATCAAATGCTGCTATGATTCATACACATAATCTAGAATAATTAAATCTAGCAAATTTACATATCCATCAAAAGCGTTTTTTTTTTTTTTTTTTTTTTTTTTTTTGCTGCATCGTGGATCATACTCACAGCATCGCACCTGCCAGACGGGCGCTTATGCCACTGAGCCAAACTCCCAGCCCTAGTTTTTTGAGACAGGGTCGCACTATGTAGCTCAGACCAGCCTTGCACTCGCTATGTTTTTTGTAGTGAGACCAGTTGAAATTTATTCTCAGTAATTTTGAAATGTTCAAACGTTCAAAACACTAGTACTATGTTCAACAGGCTGTGTAAAAGAACGTCAATACAACTGCTTGTGCTTTCTACCGCTGGCTTTCTACCTTCCCTTGTCATCTTCCACTTCCTCCCAGTCCCCAGTTGCTGGTCACCACCACCCTATTCTCCACATTTGTGAGTTCGGTTGTTTTATCTTCACCTTGAAATCAGAACATGTGATATTGGTCTTTCTAAGCCTGACTTATTTTTACTGAAAATAATGTCCTGTAGTTATATACATGTTTTCACAAATTTTTTTTTAAAGAACATTCCATCCTGTGTATATACCATTTTATAAATTCATTTTTATGTTATAAATCTGGTACAATAACTGGGCTACAGTATTGTGAATAGCATTGTAATGTACATGGGAGAGCACAGAACTCTTCAGCATTATTTCAGAGATTTTAAATAGACACCCAGAGCTTAAGTATTAGGTTATATGGTAATTCTATCATTTTGGGGGGGATCTTGATACTCTTTTCCATATTGACTATACTAACTTGGGTTCCTTTCAACAAAATTCCCTTTTCTTCAAACCCTCTTTGTGATTTGTCTTTCTTTATAGTAGCCATTCTGGTAGGAGAGTTAAATTGCATGTGGATTCAATTTGCAGCTTCTGAATGATGAGTGATACTGAGGATGTACCTGCTGACCCTCCGAATGTCTCTAGAGAAGAGTGTATTTGGGTCCTTTGCACAATTTTACTGGGATTAATTTTGTTCTTCAAATAGAGTTGTTTGAATTCCTTGTGTATTTTGGATATTAACAGTTTCAGAAATGTATGGCTCACAAGCCAGATATGTAACACACACCTGTAACACCAGCAGTTGGGAGGCTGGGGCAGGAGGATTACTGACAGTTTGAGGACAGCCGGGCCTCCAAAGACAGTTTGTGCAGCCTGAACTGCATAGTAAAACCTTGCCTCCACTCCCCCCAAAAAAGACAAAAATATGGCTCACAAATATATTCCCCAATACTTAGCTTATTTTTGCAAACTGACTTTTTCAGTGTTATATGTCACATGGTTTCTTCAAATACTCTGAATGAAATAATTAAAATTATGATTGCTTCATATTTTTCAGTTACAGACATAGTCTTAAATATTTTCAAACTATTAATATTAGCCAATATAAATTATGTATTCCTATTCTTTACATACAATTTAATTACAATCATGCAAAAACACTGACAAGAAAATAATGAGCATAGTACAAAATTTATGAAGATAATATATTAAATATATTAGCCAGTTAACCAAGCAATATGATAAAATGTAACAGGTCATGCATATCACAATTAAAATATTACTCTTAATATAAGTTAAGTAGATATTTAGTAAAAATAAAATATATAAGAACTCTTCACAAAAAACATACAAAGTATAATTAAATTAGCAAGGACATATATACATTCAGAATAATAATTCATATATTGCAAGATGTAATATTCTGTGTTAATTCTTTTCATGTTGAGCCTACTTTAAGATACACATAAAAAATGAAAATATCCATGAACAGGATAATTTTGAAACTAAAAATTTGATAATCAGATATCAATACTGGTCTTTAAGCTATATTAATTAAAAGAATGTGATGTTTGTATGAGCTCCCACAAACTAAACATATAACACAGTAGGGATTCCAGTAATACATTTGCTTTTATCTGCACAACTGAATAGGAGTAATACAAAATAAGGAAATAATGCTTTTCTTCTTAATAGTAACAAATATATTCTACAGTTATGGAAAGGAAACAATCTATACTTTATATCACACATGCAGAAGTAATTTCAGATGAATTACACTGAGGGTAATAAAAGAAAATAATATATAGAACATTTGGATGATTTTAGGGCATTCAATCTTTTCTTAAATAGGAAAAATACATGCATAAAAATAAAAACTATATGTTGGACCATACTAAAACTAAAAACTTCTGTTTAGAAAATATCAATAAGAGAACAGAAATGCTATTAACATAATGGAAATAATTGAGGCAATTCCTATCTGGTAACAGACTTTTATAACTATGATACAAAGTTTATAAATCTATAAAAAAATTAAGAAAATATGACAATAACACTTTTTAAAAGCGAAACTGATACTTTGTAATATAGCACTATCAAAATATTAAAACCCAAAATGTTCTAAAATTACAAATAGAGTAAAAATTCAACCATAATATGTTACTGCCACATACCTTGCAGCATGGCTACTATTGACACAAATGCAAAGTACCATTTTTGCCAAGGATATACAAAAATTAATATCTCTCATAGAATTTTCTTGAGAAATTCAATTGCAATAGTCACTTTGAAAATGTTTCTGAATGTATCTATTAATATGGGACATAAATATACTTTATGTTTAAACTGTTTCATTTCATGGCTCTATATTCATCAAAAAGCAAGTATTAAAGTGACTAGACTATAATTATTCATAATGGAACAAATACAAGATTACCCAAAAGCCCAATAGTAACTGTAAATAATGTTTAGCACACTTACACAGTGAAGTACTATAGAGCAATCAGTTAAGAAAATTAGCACAAAAAGATGAATTCCACAAGGTTAATGGTGAGCAAAATCAGCCAAATATAAAACAATATGTTTTCCATGATTCCATTTATATAAAGTATTAAAAATATGTGAATCTCACTTATTCCAGTTAACCTTAGGTGTAAGGATGCTCTGATGATGGTAAAAATTGTTGAGTGAACACTAATTTTCATTGAGATCAGATTACACACTGACATTCACCCACATAAGCAGAGAAAGAAAATAATAAATACATTTAAAAAATTTTTATAAGTTCCTTAATATGTGGCAATAATTTAGTTCTAAAATTCAGAATGTAAAGAAATAGTGATAAAGAAGGACGAAAGTGGAATTTAGGTGAAGAAACTGGGTGTCAATATTAAAGGAAGAGAAAGAGAGGATTCTGATAATTCTAAATATTTAACAGCACAAACTGCTAATCAATGCCTTCATCACATGAGGACACCATCATCGATGAAATCTACAAATGTGTTTCTCACCACCTCCACTCAAGTATAACTGACATCTAAATGTATGTATTTTAGGTGTTTGACAAGATTTTTGATATAGATATACAATGACCAATATCATGCCAAATAAATTATGAATTATTTCACTTAATTACAATGTTTCTTTTGTAAGAACACATAAGATCTATTGTCTTCACAAATTGCAATTATATGATACACTATTATTATCAGTAGTCACAATCCTGTATATTAGGTCCATAGAATTTACTCACTGTATAAATGACCTGTGTCCATCTTCTGGTAGAGGGTAAAATCCACACCCAGCAATTTAAGAAAATAGTGCTAGAAGATCAGCATGAACTGCAATGACCTTAAAATTACACATATAGCCCACAAACATTTCTTTGAGAAGGACAGTTGTAAACTTAGGGATAAAAGAAAAAGAATATGATTCTTTTCTGCATCCTATATTGGAAAAATATAGCACAATGAGTCAATATTGCACGTTAGAGCCCAGTCTCAGCAACTTAGCTATTTAGCGAGATATTGTTACAAAGAAAAAATTATATATATAAATAAATAATTAAAGGAAGAGTTAATAAGTATGTAGTTCAATCCAAAGGCCCAGGGTTCCACACTCAGTACTAAAAGAACAGAACAAAACTACTACTGGGAGCATTGATAAGATCTGATTCTGGATTATATAGTAGCTGATAGTATTATCAATATTAAATTTTAGGACTATAAGAAATATATGTCCCTGTTACTATGTAAAAACTGCATATGAACTTCCATACGAAATATTGTCAGGGACTGGGAGCTTGGTTCCACGACTTAAGCACCTGTCTGGCAGGCGCAAGTTTGCGAGTTCAATCCCTGGTGCTGAAAACAAACAAACAAACAAACAAGCAAAAAAAAAAAAAACCATGAAATATAGTCAGGCATGAAGAGTGATGTGTAAAACACACTCTCAAAAAGTATATATGTGTATACAGGAGAACTCATAACTTTTGATGAATGTGAAGAAATTTTTGAAGAAATAATAACTTTTGATGAATGTGTAGAAAGTTTAATTTAATTATCATTATTTCTTATATTTGTAAGTTTTCCATAGGCATAAAGTATTAAAATTAATGATTTGGAAAAGATAAATGAAAACTTTTGGTGTATCAACTGTTCAAGTTACTCTAGATCTCAAATTTTTATTATTTTGATAAAATTGCCTTAAAGAAATCTGTTAGAAATTGATTTTCTTTTGGCAATGTAGCATCTACCTGAAATTCAAATCTTATTAAATTTTTCTTCAGTGAAATAAGATAATATATTTAAGTAGATGATAGATATGTATGTTCATAAAAAACAATTTCTGCCAGTGAAATCCTTTTTCATTTTAGCAGCAATGTTGGTAAAAAAAAATTCTGAAATTAATATTTGACTTTTTAAAAATGCTCTACAGCCAGAAATAATCATATAGTATCTAGTAATAAATACTTTGTAAGCATAAAATTCCAAAGCACTATTATTCTAACTCATTTTCATAATAGAGAAAACTAGCTATTATTATGAAAAATAATTTTAAGGATAAAAGCATAAAAGCAAGTCGACACAGTATTATCATCTTGTCCTTAATATCATTCCTAAACACCAGAATATATTTTCAGTTTATACAATTTCTATATACATTCTCAGAGTGAATTTTATTAATATTGTTCTTTGCAACACAAAACATACACAAATTTTCCCATACTAACTTGAAGAATATAAAATTCAAAAGTACATTTTGCTTTCCCAGTACCAAGACGTAATGGAAAACAAGGTAGTACATCCTTTAGAAAACTATGTATCACTATGTAAATAACATCTTCCAGCCATGTCACTGGCTTATCTTATGTGATCTGTGTTATACATTTAATAGGTAAATCTACTAGAGGAAATGTTTCATGTATCTCTTACAGATCTTACAAGCAAAGGTAGTGACAGTTTTGTGTTAGACAGTCTAAGATGCTTGTGTAACAATAGCCCTGAAAGAAGAAGTGAAAAATAGCCCTGAAAGGTAAAAATGTCTCCATCTGGAGCATAGTTCAGGTTCCTTTGTTTTATAGTATAATAAATACAATGTCTCCCTCTTAGTCAAACTTTGAGTGTACTTCTAAAAGTTCTTTATAAAAACTAGGGATTTATTTAATCCAGGATGTTTAAATTGTGAAACACAAGTAGTACGACATGTACAGCATCCAAATGGGCCTGCTTTTGCAGCATCCCCATAAGATCTGTGGGATGTGAGTAACTAATAGCAGTACGGATTGCAGGCAGCTACAGTGCTATGACTAATAAAGTCTTGTGTCTGATCCAGGAACTTTGCGTCTCCCTCCAACATCCGTGGAAACTACAGAAGTCTTTCTTGTTAACATGTAAACAGAGAAAACTTTAGAACTTTAAATTCTTGACAGCAATTATGCTCATGTATAAACGTTATGATATTGTGTGTATTTACTACATAAGAGCCTGCCTATCAAGTATGAGGTTGAGTTCAAACCCTGGTAACAAAAAAAAAAAAATTACTACAAAGAACCATTACTAGGTTAAATGATTTTCAGCCCAAATAAATTTTCTTCCCTTGCTTTTCCCCTCTGTCCCTCCTTTCTTCTTTCCCTGTTGAAAAATGTAACTTTTGTAATAGAAGTTTATCTCATTAAACACTGGGAAAAAAGGACCAGAAAGATGATATCAAGTGACAGTGTTACTACAAAAGTATGGAATGCAACTCTGAGGGAATAACAGCAATGTCACATACACAGCCTTGTTATAGTTTTATTTGTAGCATCTCATCAGAAGAGTGACCAGCATTAATGCATAAAGAGTTTACCTTTTGGATTCGAACATCGTTTCTCAATTTCGCATTTTGTGAATATACTGACCTCAGGAAAACATCAACCTAGCATTTTAAAATTTTGTTTGAACTAGATGTCAGATTTGTGTTTAATTTACTGCTACCCTAATCCTTTTAATGAAATAATTAATTTAGCCTAATTTAACATTATTTTATATTATTGTGGCAATCATTTTAACTGCATGTTATCTTAATTTTTCCTCATAAAAATTCAGTCAGAATACTCATGTAAATTATGAGCTTCCATAAATAGCCTATACTAATAATTCTTTAATTTGTAAACTGCAGCTTCATTTAACTTTATGGAAATTGAAGCTGACGATTCAGTTTTTATTTTTTTTTATTTATTTTTTATTTTAAAGAGAATAAAACATACCAAAACAAATCAGAACAAAGAAGATCAGAACAGAACAACGCGAGCAACACAGGACTTCAAAACAAGACACCACGAAATCATCAGTGGCCCCCATAATGACTTTTTTCTTCGAAATAGTTGTCCATACTTTCAGGCACATTAAATTCAAACAAAATAAAATAGTATAAAACTAATCAAAACAAAACAGTGAAAGCATTATGGGCCTTTGAAACTAGACAATAGGAAACCAACAATAGCTACCATAGTGTCTGTTGTTTTCCTCAAAATGACTATCCATACCTTCACACATATTGAAATCAAATAATATACGATAGATTAAAACCAATCAAAACAAAGAACAAAACCATTCTTGGACTTCAAAACAAGATGCTATCAAATCAACAATATATATCATAATGTCTCATTTTCCTCAAAATAGCTGTTAATACCATCACATATAATAAAATCAATTCTTGTAAATTCTTTAGGAGAAGTTTTAGGAATTTATAAGCCTATACATATATACCTATCCTCTCTGTATTAGAGGCAAAAACAAAACAAAACAAAACAAAATAAAAGAAAAACAAGCAGCAAAAGAGACAAACAAATAACAATAAAAAAGAACCCAAAACAAAGACAATATAGGTTTTGACAACGAGGTGGAAGGGACATAACAAAGGTTGTTATTTTGATTAGTTATCTTCAGAAGGGTTACTCAGATTATCAGATATAGACTCACAAAATTGATCTCATCCTATGAATGTTAGCTGTTTTGTTCCAAGAGATTCAGTAGTACAACCATCCCAGCTATCCTGTGTGTATATATAAATTTGTATCTTTTTAAATTTTCCCTTCTTTCTTTTCTCCTTTTCCCTATCTGAGTTAATTTTTCCCCTTTGAGCAGTTTCTTCCCCTTTCACAATACTTATTGAAGATTTTGTATCTTATTTACTCTTTCAGTTTCTTATACTAGGGAAACAAAATGGTATTTACACATGTGAACTTGATTTATTTCACTTATGTGTATGGTCTCAAATCGCATCCATTTATTTATAAAAGCCTCAATGTAATCCTTCTTTATAGCTGAGCAATACTCCATTGTATAAAAATACCACATCATTTTTATCCATTTCTCGGTTGATGGGCATTTGGGTTTTTTCCAAGACTTAGCTATTACAAATCGTGCTGCTATAAACATGGGTGCACATATATCATTGTGGTATGGTGTTTTCAGTTCTTCTGGGAATATGCCTAAGAAGCAAAATAGGTCATGGGACTTCTAATCCAAGCTTTTTGAGGGACCTCCAGACTGATTTCCACAGTGCTTGCACCGGTCTACACTCCCACCAACAGTGCAGAAGAGTTCCTTTTCCCCACAGCCACTCCAGCATTTGTTATTGGTGGTTTTCCTGATCTTGGCCATTTTTTCTGGAGTGAGATGAAATCTCAGTGTTTTATTTGTATTTCTCTAATGACCAATGATGCTGAACATTTTTTCATGTATTTATTTTCCATTTGTATTTTTGCAGCTGAGAAGTGTGTATTCATCTCAGATGACCATTTTTGGATTGGATCTTTGAATTTTGGGAGCCTGATTTTTTAAAATTCTTTATATGCTCTAGATAAAAGTCCATTGTCTGAGGGACAGTTGACTAAGACATTTTCCCAATTTGTGGATTTTCTTTTCACTCTATTGGTGATTTCTTTGGACATGCCAAGACTTTTTATTAAGATGAGATCCCAGTGGTTGATTCTGGAAAGCATTTCCTGTGCAGTTTGATTTTTGTTCATGAATTCTTTGCCTACCCTATATCTTCAAGGTTTCTACCTACTTTGCCTTCCAGCAGGTTTAGTGTTTCTGTTTCAATATTTAGATCTTTGATCCATTTTGACTTTATTTTAGTGCATAGTGATAAGCATAGTTATAGTTTTAGTTTCTGGCATATGGAAAGCTGGTTTTTCCAGCACCACTTATTAAAGAGGGTATCTTTCTTCCAATGAACATGTTTGGCCACTTTATCAAAGATAAGGTGTTTGTATTTGTAGTTGTGATTATACCTTCTAATCTATTCCATTGATTTTTCAGGTCTGTTTTTACTCCAGTACCATGCTGATTTTACCATAGTATAATTTTGTAGTATAATTTCAAGTCAGGGATTATGATGCCTCCTGCCTTGCCTTTGTTTTCCAGAATTGCCTTTGCTATTCTAGGTCTCTTCTGGTTCCAGGTGAATTTCAGGAATAATTTCTCTAGATCTGTGAGGTATGTTAATGGTATTTTGATTGGAATTGCATTAAATCTGTATAACAATTTTGGGAGAATGACCATTTTCATAATGTTTGTTCTTCCTATCCATGAACAAGGAATGTCTTTCCATTTTCTGTGATCCTCTCCAGTTTCTTTTTTCAGAGTACTGTAATTTTCATTGCATAGATCTTTTACTTCCTTTGTTATATTGGTTCCTAAGTAGTTCATTTTTTTGGATGCTATTGTGAAGGGTGAGGTTTCTGTTACTTCTCTCTCAGTAAGTTTGTTGTTTGTGTACAGGAATGCTATTGATTTTTGGGTATTGATTTTGTATCCAGTTACATTACAGAATTTGGTTCTTACATCTATAGGTCTTTCAATAGAGTTTTGGGTGTCTTCTATGTAGGGTATCATGTCACCTGCAAATAATGATAATCTAACTTCTTCCTTTCCTATCCTTATTCCTTTTATTTCTCTCTCTTGTCTGATTGCTCTGGCTAATGTTTCCAGCACTATATTGAATAAAATTAATGATAGTGGATATCCTTGTCTTGCCCCTGATCTTAGAGTGAAAGCTTTCAATTGTTAACCATTTAAGATGATGCTGGCTATTGGTTTGTCATAGATGTCTTGTATTAGATTGAGGTAAACACTATTTATTCCAATTTTCCATAGGGTTCTTATCATGAATGAGTGTTGCACTTTATCAAAAGCTTTCTCTATATCTATTGAAATGATTGTGTGTTGCTTTTCTATGGCTCTATTGACATGCTCTGTTAGGTTCGTTGATTTGTGTATGTTGAACCATCCCTGCATTCCTGGGATGAAGCCCACTTGGTCGTGGTGTATAATCTTCTTGATGTCTTGCTGCATTCTGTTTGCCAGTATTTTCTTGAGAATTTTTGCATCTGTGTTCATTAGGGAGAATGGCCTGTAATTTTCTTTTTTGTTTGAATCTTTCTCTGGTTTTGATATGAGGATAATACTTGCTTCCAATAATGAGTTAGGGAAAACTGCTTCCCTTTTAATTTCATTGAAGAGTTTGAGGAGTGTTGGCATTAAGTCTTCCTTGAATTTCTTGAAGAATTCAGCTGTGAATCCATTAGGACCTGGGCTTTTCTTTGTTGGTAAGGTTCTAAATACATTTTCAATTTCATTAACAGAAATTGGGTTGTTGAGCAATTTTACATCTTCTTCATGCAGCTTGGGTAAGTCATGAGTTTCTAGAAATCTGTCCATTTCTTCTGTATTGAACCTATGACAGTAAAGGTTTTTGAAGTAAGTACTGATGATTTTCTGCATTTCCACAGGATCTGTAGGGTCTTTCCATTTCTTTTTTTATTTTTTAATTTTTTAATTTTTATTTTTTATTTTTATTTGAGAAAAAAAGACACATATAAGAAAGACAAAAAGCAAAATAGACAAATGACTAAATGCACAACAGTGGTTTACAAAGCAGGATGATAGAAACTTGACAATGGTTGAAATATTGCATATCATTATCTTCAAAATAGTTTACATTAACAGATATAGACATGTAAAATTGATCTAATCATGAGTATTAATTATTCTTTCTCAATAACTAATACATTCAGCCATATGTTCATTTTAGTTATCTTACATATACATATATACAGATTTATATCTTTTCCTTTTCCCTTCCCTCTTTCCCCCTTTTCCATTTCTTATTGCATGTATTTGATTTTTTTTAATAAGGTTGGCTAGGGGCTTATCAATTTTATTTATTCTTTCAAAGAACCCACTCTTTGATTCTTTAATTCTTTGCATTGTTTTCTTAGTCCCTATTACATTAATTTCTGCTCTGATCTTTATAATTTCTTCTCTACTTTTGTCTTTGGGTTCGACTTGCTCTTCTTTTTCTAGATGTTTGAGGTGTAGCATCAGGTTGTTTATTTGTGTTCATTCTGTTTTTGTGGTGTGGGAATTCGTTGTTATAAATTTCCCTTGCTTTCATTGCATCCCACAGGTTCTGGTAAGTTGTATTTGTATTTTTGTTTGCTTGTAGATATTGTTTAATTTCTTTAATTTTCTCTGTGACCCTTTGATTGTTCAGGAGTGTATTATTTAACTTCCATGTGTTTATGGAGCTTTTGCAGTTTTTTTGTCCTTAATTTCTTGTTTCATGGCACTATGATCAGATAATGTGCATGGGATAATTTCAGTTCTTTTGCATTTACTTAAACATGTTTTATGGGCTAGTATATGATCTATTTTAGAGAATGTCCCATATGCAGCTGAGAAGAAAGTATATTCTGATATTGTTGGGTCGAACACTCTGGACACATCTACTAAGTCCATTTGCTCACAACTTTGATACAGTTCTGTTATTTGTTTGCTGATTTTCCATCTAGTTGATCTGTCTCTTTGTATCAATGGATTGTTAAGGTCCCCTGTTATAATTGTGCTATTGGTTGTTTGATTTTTCATTTCTATTTTTTTATATAGCTGGGTACTCACGTATTTGGTGCATATATATTTAAGACTGTTGTCTCTTCCTCTTGAAGTTTTCCCCTACCTAGTATGTAGTGACCTTCTTTATCTCTTTTGATTATTCTTGGTTTGAATTTTGTATTTTCTGCAAACAGAATAGCTACCCCTGCTTTTTTGGGGGGTTCCTGTTGTATGAAGTATTGTTTTACATCCTTTGACTTCCAGTCTGTGAATTTTCTTTTGGGTTTTATGGGTTTCTTGTAGACAGCATATGGTTAGATGTTATTTTTTGATCCATTCTGCCAGTCTGTTTCTTTTAATTGGTGATGTGAGGCTGTTTACATTAATGGTAATAACTGATATATATTGTCTTACTTTGTCATGTTATCTTTCTGCTGTTGGTTCTTTACCTTTCCCCTTTGTTTAATTGTTTACCCTAATTAGTGGTTCTTTCTGTTGGTGTTCTTGGAGTCAGAGTTATTTTTATGTCTACCTAGAATATCTTTCAGTATTCTTTGCAGGGTTGATTTGGTCATCATGAAGTTCTTCAGCTGTTCTCTGTCATGGAAGTATCTCATTTCTCCATCATTTTGAAGGACAGTTTTGCAGGGTATATCAATCTGGGTTGGAAGTCATTTTCTTTTAGTACTTGAAATACTTCACTCTATGCCCTTCTTGACTTCATTGCTTGTGTGAAGAAGTCTGCTGTGATTCTGATGGGCCTTCCTTTATAGGTGATCTGTCTCTTTTCTGACAGCTTTTAATATTGTGTTCTTGTGTTAAATTTCTGGGATATTGATTATTATTGTCTGGGTGTGTACTTATTTTGGTTAGAGCTAATTGGAGTTCTGTATGTTTCACTAATCTGTATGTCAGTTTCCTTTCCCATGTTTGGGAAATTTTCAACTATTGTTTCTGTGAATAGTCTCTTGATATCATTTGTGCTGTTACCTTCTTTTCATTTACACCTATCAATAGCATATTGTTTTTCTTTGCATCACCTTGCAACCGTTGAATTGTTACTTCCTGAACCCTTGTTATTTTTAAAAGATCTTTCCTTTCCTGTTTACTCACTACAATCTTGTCTTTGAGGTCTGAACATCTATCTTCACATTCATTGAGGTGGTTTTGCCAGCTTTCAATGGAATTTTTGATTTCTTGAATATCTGCTTGAATTTGTTTCATGCCTTCTATTTCTTTCTTATATTATTCATTCAAGGTTTCCATCTTTGTGCGGTGCTCCTCAATTTTTTTTAAACTATGTCTTCTTTAGATGTGTTCAGCATTTCTTTTATCATGTTTATCATCTTTTCTTTTACCTGTGAGATTATTTCTGATCTGAGTTCCTTTACTGTTTCATGGAGTTCTTTCTTTACTTCAGTTACTATCATTTCAGAAGTTTCAGGTGTGTATCTTACAGTTGCTTCTGTGTCCCTGTCTCCTAGACTTGGTTGGGATTTGTTGGATGTTTGAGATTGCATTTTGCTTTTTTGTTTTGTCATTTTCCTGTATTCCCCAGGTCCCTAGTGGCACTCGAAGGCCCCTCAAATGGGAGTAATATGCTGAGCCAACTTTCAGCACACCCCACATGGCACTCTGAAGCTCCCTGACTGCTTGAGTTCACTGGCAGGACTCTACGAGGTTCTGAGTGGCATACCAAGGCTGAACAGCTAGATGGAGTACACTGTACAGGCCTTCAGCTCATACCATGCAGCACACCAAAACTCCTCAGCTGTTTGAGGTCACTGGGCAGGGCTGTACCAGGTTCTAATTGAGGTGCTGAGGTTGCATGGTTAGCTGGAGTTCACTGTGCAGGCCTTGAGCTCATGTCACTCAGCACAGGAGATTGCCCTACCACTCCGGGTTGCTGAGCGGGGCCCTGCCAGGACCTGAGCCACTTCCCAAAGGTCCCCAGTTGTTTGGGGATGCTGGGTGGGGCCCTACCAGGTTCCAAGTGAGGTGCAAAGCCTACACCACTAGGTAGATTTCACTGTGCAGGGCTTCAGCACGCATAACTCTGCATGTGGACATTGCCCGGGTACTCGGAGTCTCTGGGCTGGGCCCAGCCAGGACCTGAGCCACTTCTCAAAGGTTCCAGATTCTTGGGGATGATAGGCAGTGCCCTACCAGGTTATGAGTGAGGTGTCAAGCCTGTGCCACTAGGTAGAGATCACTGTGCAGGTCTTCAGTAGGCGCCACTCAGTGCACAAATGTTGCCTGGGTCAATGATTCAGTTTTTAAAACTGAAAATGACTGACAAATGTCCCTTAGCATAGGATTGCTCAAATAAATTCACATTAGGTAAAACTTGATGCAAAATATTTTATGAATGTGAAAAAAATTAAAATTCATAAAAATGGAAAGTTGTATCATGTCTAGAAATGTTTGATGCTATATTGAAAGGATTTCATGTATATTACTTAAAGTTTATAAAATATTTTCTGATACACTGAATATTTCAAAATTCTCAGATTTATAATGCTATTTGAAATAACCAAATAATTAATAATAAATGGAGACTAAAATCCTTTTAGAAAACATTAGGAAGAAATAGAATTTTATGTCAAATTTAGGTATAGCTCTTTTATACTCCATTTTTATGTCACCCAAAAGTTAAAAATTTTTGACCTTGTAATAAAAAATGTATGCTTACTATATACCTAGTCAGTGATATAATAAATAAATTAAAAATAAAAGAAATAAGCAAAATAAAACTTCTTCTGATATTTAATTTGAGAAAAAATATAATCACCATAAAACTTCACATATGTCCATAAACAAAGAATAGATTGTCTGGAGATATATTATTTCTTTTTTATTCCCTTAGCCCCACATCTAATCCATCAGGAAAGACTGTCAAATTTTTCACATGTGCACAAATTTATTTTTAATTTTCATCTCCAATACAGTCTTAAATCAACTACCATCTTCTTTTAATTAAAGTTACTGCAAGAGTCCACAATTTCATCCATGATTCACTACAACTTCATATATGGCAGGACACACAGCAGGTATGATAATTTATAAAGTAAGACTTTCTTTTCCTCACTTTTGTAAGACTCTCCAGTAACGTCACAAACTTTTAAAATAAATTCAGTATTTTAAGTCCTAATATTATCTTAATAATTTCAACATTTTCTTTCTACTCATCATGAGTCCTGTTTTCAATATTTTTAAACTTTACAAACTCTCTCTTAATCTTTCTCTAGTTTAACCACTGTTTTCTGAGTTTTTTCTTGACAATAAAAATCATAACTAACATTATTTCTGTTTTTCTCTATCAGAATTTGCCATTTTTCATTACTAGGCACAATTTATGAAATATAATTGTCTTTGTGCTAACACTATTCAATTAGAAATGCAAAATAATATTTAACATATGTTAGACAGAGCACTTGTCACATCAAAGATTTGTCAAAATGCCAATGATGCCATAATTGTTTTAGCTATTTTCCTTTTAAAATGCTTAAAATGTTTTATTTTACCCTAATATATACAGAAAATAAATTTCAACATGATTATCAATACCAATTTTTATTTTAGATTACAGAAGTATTAAAACATATAATCTTTCTGTATTAATTTTTTACTACTCTTGTACCACAAACTTAGAGGCTAAAAACAACAAACAATTATTCTTGTACAGTGCTTGAGATCAGACATCTAAAACTTAGGTAGCATCAAAATTGTATTCCTAAAGAGACTTTAGGGAAAATCCATTTCTTCATGTTTCCTCACTTCTCTTGTCACATATGCCTGGACTCTGAGCCTCTTCCATGGTTCTCTCTCATTTCCTCCATCACAAGAAGCGTCACTACATACTCTCATTAAGCACTATGTGACCACATCTGACTTATCAGAAAAGTCCAGGAAAATGTCCAGGTCTTAATACCCTTAAATTAATTCAGTCTGCAAAGTTTTGTTTGCCTTATAAGGAAACATTAACAAATTTCAGCAGTTGGAGTTGGGTCCTCTTTGGGGGGCTATTATTCAGTTATCACTATTATAGCTGTATTTTTTACATATATTGCAATAATTTAATAATTTTTTGAAATATCCATTTATCACCTATTGTAACTCTTTTTTTTAGAAATGTGAGCATCAGTTCACTAAAATAAATGCTGTTGGGTTAGTAGAGTAATCTTTGAGAGGTATGTGTGTGTACCACATGTGAGCCTCGTATGCATTTTAATTTAAACTTCTTTTAATTTGCAGAGCAGCTATTTTGAATTGTCATCTTCCTATATATATATATATATATATATATATATATATACACACACATATCATATATATATTTGTCTTTTTGAGATAAGGTTTCATTATACTGGCCTTGAACTCAATTTGTAGCCCAGGTTGACCTTGAACTCACTGCAGTCTTCCTACCTCAGCCTCACCAAGGCTGGGGTTACAGACATGTACCACAACATGTAGCCCTTGATCATTATATTTTAAATTCAATCTAAGCATATTTCACTTTATTTTGTATGTGTAAAATCTTTAACTTCCAATCTAATTTCTACTTGTATGAATATTTTAAATGAGACTTAATGTTTTACTCTGATTTTTTACTTCATTCTTTTTTGAATTTTAAAATTGTTTCTTTTTAAAAAGTGGCTTAGGTATGTTACACAGTGTAACAAGTATATTAAATGTAAAATATCAATGAGTTTTGTCAAATGGGTCCACATGCATAATGATCACATAAATAGTATTGTGGAATATTTCCATCACCTCGAAAGTAAGCTCCAGGTTTCTTTAGTCAGTATCTCTTCCAGAGTAATTTTCCTTAATACCAAGAAATTGATTTTCCTGCATTGAGCTTTTAACTCTTGAGTTTGCTAAACTTAGATTTAATAGTATGTTTCTAGATTCCATTGAGTCTTCTATGAACGTAACACTCCTACGTGAATAATACAGTTCAATTTCTTTCTTCAATATATTTATGCTACTTAATTATTTTAAAAAATATTTAGCTGTTAAGAACAGACACTATTCTATTGTTTACTGCCTAAGGAAAGAATATTTGTTGTTAACCTTGATAAACTCTTGAGTTTTCAAATATATCTTTTGTAATTTCTAATAATGTGTCCTTTATACTTAATTTTTTGAAAATTTTATTTAAATAGAAAGAACATTGAAAGAAAAACCCCTAGCTAAAATATCATGCAGTCTCAAAGAGTAAATGACACAACAGCAGAAGTAATCTATAGCTTTGGAAGCTCTGATCACTTTTATAAGCTTTACGTTTTCAGAAGAAATTCACGAGGTAAAACCTGATCCAAAATTTAGGAAATGGTCTCTCTCCATAGAAGAGACACTGAAAGTTGCTTTTGCAAATATCGAGTACAAACTTTTGCCAGTAGGGGATCGAATACTTTGGAATTGCAAATATCCAATTTATTGCATTACACTATACTACATTAAACTACACCACACTACACTACACTACATTACACTACACTGCATCTTCCTGGAGATTCTCCTTATGAAAATAAGGTCACATTTTCTTTCATTATTAATTTAATACCTACACAGATAGTTACAATTCTCTACAGTATTTCTGTATAATTCTTGGCAATTTCTTTAATATTCAATTGATCTTTCAAAGTCCATCGCTTTTGTCCAAATTGTGCACCCCATGTCTTCCTCCTTTTTGTTAAATTATTTTTTGATCCATTATTTCTCACTCATTCATTTCCAGGGTCTCTGTTTTTTTTGTTTTGTTTTGTTTTGTTTTTGCGGCACTGGGGATTGAACTCACAAACTCGTGCCTGCCTGACAGGTGCGTAAACCGCTGAGCCAAACTCCTGGCCCTGGTATTTTGAGGCAGGGTCGCACTGTGTCGCTCAGGCTGGCGTTGCACTCGCGTTGTAGCCCGGGCCAGCATCGAACTCACAACGCTCCTCCTACTTCAGCCTTCTGAGTGCTGGAATTAAAGGCGTGCTCCACCACGCCCGGCTCAGGGTCTCTGTTATTAATGGTAAAGAAATCCCTGTGTAACCTCGATTTTAATCATATCACTCAACAACCATCTAATCTTTTTGCTTATGCCTTCTAGTACTTCAAGCCCATAAATTCTTAAACCTTATTATTAAGCCTCACTGAAACATTCACTGCTTACAATTCCCTTGTTTTTCTTGTCTTTAAGAAACATTAAACAGTATATTTGAAGTTTATGTTTTATAAATTATCAATTAGGATATGAAATTCTTATGTCATATTCCCAAATGACCAGATATAATTTGAGACCATGAATTTCCTCTGAATATTGCTTTAATTCCATTGACTTTCTACTGTTTGTGATATTTTTTGTCATTTTCACAACAGTCACTGCCATTTTCTGAGCATAAGAGTGTATCCTTAGGTTGTTATTTGTTTATTATAGTAAAAATTAGTATAGGTCGGCACTCCAGAAGAAATCCTAGGCCTTACATTCTGGCAAATTAAAAATAAATCTTAAATACACTTCATTATGTCATTTTTGAGCTTCTTTAACATGAGAATGTTTGTAGTTACAGTTCATATTGGTAATAATAAAATATTTGGAAGCTATTAAAAGCATATACACATATAATTTATATTTATTTTACATTTTGTCATTTTAAAAGTGTTTCTATGTTGGACAGACACTATCACCACTGTTTCTGGATTCTTACTCTCTGTGCAAGAAAATTGCTTATCACTCTTCTATATACAAGTTAATACTTAATGATTCTAGATTCAGTTTAGAAACATTTGTTATTAATTACATTTTACAAGCCAGAATGACTTGTTAAAATTGCTACAAAAATAACTGGCACTGAAATAGTTCAAAGATTAAAAAATAAGTAAGAAATTTTATTGAATGCTTAAAGAAAAAATTGAAGACAATAGAGAATTAAATAAATTTCATGAATTTGCAAGATCCTGTGATATTCTTAGATTTTCAACTGCTGTTAACAGATTATTGAAAGAAAAGCATTCAATTTTATAGATTTAATAAATGAAATTCTAGAAATATGTGGTATTTTTTGGCGCAGTAATCTGTGGTAAAAATGAATGATTCTGTGATGAGGATCAATAAATAGTAAAGCTATCAGAGAATGAGTGTGAGTCAACAGAGACACAGAGACATTGGACTTGTGTTTTTATAGCTTTTGGCTGGTAGAAATACAAGGTTTTTTGGAATGTTTCCAGTAAGTTCTTCTTGTTATTCAGGTTTTGCCTTACATAAATGATTACATTTATTATCTTTAGAGTTTCCCTGCCTTTTACAAATGCATGATTTAACAACTACCAGGTTTCACAATCCTTCAAAATACTATTTCTTTCATACCTGTCAAATTCCTGAGATATTTAACCTTTAAGCACATTCCCTTCCACTTAAATTGCATGCCGGTTCATCTTCAGTGAAAGTTTTAACAATTTCAACACAATTATGTAACAAAAATTGTCATTGTTGCTCATGCATTATTGATGAAGTTCTGATTGCCAGACACTCAGTAGTGAACCAGTTTCTACTTAAAATTTCATTCTCAGACAACTCCTGAAATGTAAGTGGCAAAATTCTAAGACTTGCATGCAGAAGTTTTATTGACAAGTGCTTAAAAAAGAAAGGTTCAGAAGAGGGGGAAATTAAACTCTAATAAAGTTGCTATAATGCCTCTGGTGATCTAAAAGTGATCTGTGGAGCTCTCATGGCTTTCCAAAACGCTCCTGTATCAGGTAAGGGATATGGGTCTCTGTGGTCCTTCATCTGTTGCAGGAATTCTACCCAAATGAGGGGTATATATTTGGTAAGGCAGCTTTCTTCCATTGAGTACAACTCCTGGAGGGATATTTATCTAGTATTACCTGAAACCAATATAAGCGAGGAATTACTACTTTGTTTCTGAAGCATTCATCATAGCATCTAATCCAGTGTTGATGCATGCTATGGTCAACCCAAGCCTGAACTAAGAGAAAATTCTAACATTCCCAGAAATGAATTTCATAAGTGTCTACCTTGAAAAAGAAAAGAAACATTTATTCATATATTCTGATTTCCATGATTCAAGGGAAGTTACCTTTTCCCCCTGAAACTATGAACTATTCATATTGCTCTTCAGCTTCCCTTGGTTATGGTATAGTATTATTAAAGGTTTGTGGTGGTATAAAGTAAGAGCCTTCAGTGCAAACCATAAGTGAGACATTGTTAAATCGAGCAGATATAAATACATTCAAATATATGAACAATTATTTATTGTCTTGTTATGTTAAAGCATGAGGTAGGGCTGAATCAACATAGCTGAAAAACTGATGTAAGATTTAAAATAAATAATGAACCATATTTCTTTCTTTTGGCCATTACACATTATTGATAATAATAATAGGTGCATGAATATCTTGTATTTAATGGTGACAGTAAGACAAAAAATGTTACAACTTTTGAGGTAACCAGCCTACAAAGTAGACATCAATGATATTCACCTCCTTAGTCCTGCACATGTGTTGGATCTTCTCACACAGAAGAAGTATGATATGCATAATTAGTAAGAGATGTGTTAATTCTAAGTCTAGGTCACACAAATCATTACACTTTGGATCATTTGCTTTGAGCAGAAGGTAGCTGCCATTCTAAGGAAACACTCAATGATCTGTATGAAGACATTCACGTGGTAAGAAGCCTTCTGCCGACAAATGTGACTATGCCAACTTGGAAGAGGTTTGTTTATCCTTAGTCAAATCTCCAGATGAATTCAGCAAGCCTCATTAAAGATACTGAGTCACCACCATCTATGTAGGCTGCTCTGAAATATTTGAACCACCAAAACTGCCCAAGATTATAAATTTACTTGTTCTTTTGAGTCATGATGCTTTGAAGTAATTAGTCTATAGTAATAGCTAATGCAACCATCAAAATATGAATATCCTGTCTTTTTGTCAAAATGTAACAGTGTCTGTTACATATATTTAAGTAAAATGTGAGGATGCTAAATCAGGCCCATAATTTCTCAATCGCCTGCCTATGTTAGGGTGTTTGGAGACACTGTCACTAGTTTCTCATTTGCCTAGAGTTTGAGTACCACGTGGTGTGTACCTCACACCCTGTTCTGGCTTATTCTGACATACTTAGTAAACTCAGTGGAGAATGAGAAACACGAAAATGGTAAAAAACAAAACAAAACAAAACAAAACAAAACAGAATACAGAGAATGATCAAGAAACTTTATCCCAGTAGGCTATTATTATTCATATGTGAACTGCAGGAAGAAAATCAGTGTTTTCAATATTCTAATGTGCCAGAGGTGTTCCTTGAGTATCACTAAAATCCAAAGTTTATCAAGTGCCAATGAGTTCTAGGCAGAAAAGGTGGGATAAAAAAAATTAATCATTCCATATAATAATAAAATCTTCTGAAAAGTCTAAATGCGATTTAAGAAAAAGGCTTCCCCTTTGTAAGGAACTGTTGAGCCATGGAAATCAACATTTGAAAAATTCTTAGAATTTTCATAGCTTCAAATTTTTGCAATTAACAAGGCCTTATTGCTTCCACCATGAAAGTAGCTCACAAAACATAATGGCAATAGAATTACAGCATCAAAATGACTTTGGTAGGAAGCACAACACTGAAGTGAAATATGTAATCAATTAAAGATGTCCCCCAACTACACAATGAAAGATATACACTTCATTCATTTACAAATCATTCTTGAATTTTTAAATCAAAATGTGACCAACACTTAATTTTCACTAAATATTTATTGAGATAAATGAAGGAATGAATGAATGAGTGAATGAATAAATTTTTCTAGGTCTTAAGATGCTAACCATGGAAAGTCATAATCACGCAAGAGTTTTAATAGAATCTTTACAAATTTTAAAAGCATCCGAATGTAATTGTGATTCAGTTAAGATAGAATGAGATAAATTGACTTTAAATTGGAACAAATATTAGATATTGTATCAACTTTTATTAAGGCAAAACAAGCATAGATATAAATGTCTCAACTAATTTTTCAACTAGGTCGATATTAATTCCTCTGGACTACATACAAATGGTTCACGTTTCCCTCATACCTATCATACAGGTATAATGAAAGCAATAATTTTGTTGGTATATTATTTAAACATTAAAAAAATTTAGGTTTTAAGCAGATACTGGTATTGATAATGGCTAGTGAAATGATTTAACACAAGCATTTGTTGGTGTGACATTCATATATTTGTCATAGAAAAATGTAAGTGCTCATTTCTGCTTTTTATTAAGTTTGGGGTATGCTTTGGATCGAACCCAGCCCTTGCATGTGCTAGGGAAATATTTCACTACTGAGCAATGCAGTCAAAAATTTCTACTTTAATCATTTATTATTCTTATTATTCATTATTATTAGTACCTTTTAATAATACAGAATTGTGACATTCCTTTGCAGAAATTGGTTAATACATACAACATATCTTTGTCATTTTCAATACCTCTTCCTTTTATCCCTCCTCCTCAATTCATTTCACCATTTACAAAAATTTACTATGTCATTTCATATCAAATCTTCTTAGATTTGTTCATTTACTTATATTTTAGATTTCTCATAAAAAAAGAAAATGTGTGATATCTAACTTTTCATTTCTGGATTATTATACTTAACTTGATAGTCTTCATTTCCATTGTTTTTCCTGTAAATTACATCATTTAATTCTTTAATACTCATCCTTGTGCAGATACACAATATTTCTTTATACATTCATCTACTGATGATCATCTAGGCTATTTCCATAGTTTAGACCTCATGAATTTGGCACTATGAACACAGTATTTTGGTTAGAGTGCTTTAGAGGAAAAGAACTGATACAATTATACATGTACTTAAGTAAGGTGTTTATTAGGTAGGCAAAAATATTCTGAAGAGGATGCAGCCACAGAGGCCATCTGCAATCTGGAGGATCACAGGATCCAGTAGCTGCTCAGCCCAAGAAGCCGAAAGTTCAGAAGAAGAAGGAATAAGGACCCAGTGCCAATGTAAGAATGAAGGCCTGGAAGTTTCCGGGACATTTGCTGGTATGAATCCTCCCTGGAAGACCAGAAAAACTAGAGTCTAAACACAGAGGAAAACACAATTATTCCAATAGCATGGAGCTTCCAAACATTGATTGCTTACTTCCTCTTTCCCTACTATTTTATCCATGCTACAAGCCTTTTAGATAGTACCAACCACAATTGGGTTGAGTCTTTGCACATTAATTTTTGGTCCTCCATGACAAAATCATCCCATTTCTGGAAACACCCTACACAGAAGTGTGCTTTACTAATTGACTAGCTTAGAGATGGTGAACCTTTTAGAGCTTTCAAGGAAGGGCCGGGAGTTTGGCTCAGTGCCTTAAGCGCCTGCCCTGGCAGGCACTAGGTTGTGAGTTCAATCCCTGGTGCCGCAAAAAAAAAAAAAAAAAAAAAAAAATTAACCAATAGAGCTTTCAAGGATAGCAAAGAGCTGGCTGTGGCCCATGTGCCATAGGTTTACCACAACTAAGTAATTAGGCATTTCTTAGTGGCATACTTAATAGTCACAATCCAGCCTGTTTTCTTAAAAACCAGAGTTGACTGCTTAAACCATACTTAATCTCCAAACACAATACGAAGTTTATTATTCTGGCTAACATGATACAACTATCCTCTGTACAAAGGGAAACACACTAATCACCTCTTTAATAAAGACACCAAAGATTTTCTTTGCGCGATGTGTTCATCTCTTAAGATTCCATAATTTAACTATCAGACAGTTAATAATAAAGTATCAATATGAAGTCAATCAGTGTTATGTTGTATACTAGAAGAATACAAAAAGAAAAAGAAACCAAAAGTATACTCTCTCTCTCTCTCTTTATATATATATATATATATATATATACAATAGTTATATATACAGTCTTTATTTCTGTAACTGTCATGTGACCATGGCTGGTGTTTGTTACTTTTTTTCAACTACCTATTTCATTGCCCTTGAGCAAGCAGCTCACTGAAACTTTCTTCTCTACCTAATGGAGTGATTCATTGTCCTGAAGTTTCCAGGTCATTTGTCACCCTGAATTGAGTTGTAGTTTCTCATGGCCTTAATAATTTGGATAGTGACACTGGAAGATACCCTGCATGATCTCTTGCACTCCAAGAATAGTCTTTGCTTCTTTTGTGAAGTAGTTGTCGTCCAGTTACAGCTTCACAGTCTGGATCAGTCACCGCTAACAGTGTTGTAACACCCTTTGAAGACAATAGTCCTAGAGACATAAAGAAATTAACAGGGTCACCAATTCACTAGAATAATTGTGTCTCTTGGTACAAGGCATCTCCTTAGAGGAGTTGTGAATTGTCGGCCAGCAGATGTTAAGATTACTAGAACAGAAACAAAGGGATCATAGGGAGTAGTATCATTCTCGTTTCTAGCCTTTAATTCCTGAATCAGTCAATTGTGGTTATGGAGGAAATTGTTCTGTATATGGGATGCAGATTCAGAACATATACAGCCTTCTGGAGAACTCTGCACTTACCCTACAAGATGCTGCCACCTACATGGCCCTGCAACTGCATCTTCAAAGACCATTTCATCATTCCATCAACTCAGATTTATTTTCTTATTATATTAGGGAGCATAGCCTAATATATCATTATAAGCTCATTGTTTGACTTTGGCTATAAAGTTTATTTATAAACTAGTGTTAGCTCTACTAAACATATGGTAAAATTCAACAATAAATCTACTGGACCTTGGACTGTATTTTATACATATACATTTTATTATTACATCAACTTAATTTATTATTATTGATCTCTATCTTTTTTCTATGTTCTCTGATCCATTTCAATAAGTCATATGCATCTGCAGATTTACTCATTTTTTTCTAGATACTCCTAGATTACAAGTTTTTTTCTACTAATCCTCTGGGTTTCAGAGGTGTCTGCTATAATTTTGTCTTCTCCTCAGACTTTATTAATATGGGTCTATTCTCTCTTTATTGTTAAAGTTTATTTAAGAATATATTAATCGTGTTTTTATCTTTTCAGAAAACCAACTCTTTGATACATTGATCTTCATATTTTTTTAGTTTCAATTATATTAATTTTTGCTCTGATTTTTATTATTTATTTTATTTTACTGGTTCTAGATTTGGTTTATTATTGTCTTTCTAAGATTTTGAGTGTGTCTTTAGGTTATTTGATTTTCCCGTATTGTCATAGAATTTTTTTGTGCCCTCATGATTCTGAACTATTGTGTTTTTATTGTCATTTGATTGACTTTTTTTTTTACTTTTTTGTTTGATTTCTTCAGTGGTCCATTAGTTATTCAATAGAGTATTATTAAATCGTTTTGTATTTGTGTAGTTTGCGGGTACCCTCTAGTAGGTCTCAGCCACAGGCTCCCTACCTATGCTCCTGCTGTCTCTAGCTCCAGTGCATCGCTCTCTCTTAGGCTCCCAAACCTGCAGCTTCTAGTCCTGACTCTACAGCCCATGATTCCAGTGGCTACCAGGGTAGGCCTCATACCAGGAAGGGCAAAGCCTCATACTTCACTGAGCATTATGCATATTAGTTTTTCTTAATATTTAGAAGTTATGCACATATAGAATAGTAGGAAATACAATTCTATATAAATTTAACAATGTATTGTCTTATACTCTAAGACACCTGAATCTGTTAGCGTCATTCTTTCTTGTAAAAGTTTCTATTAGTTAATATTTTTAAAAAAATGTTTCTTAATATTAAATTTATATAGAATTGTATTTCCTAGTATTCTATGTGTGCATAACTTCTAAATATTAAGAAAAACTAATACTCCTTTTCTACCCTTTACATATATTTCCATGTTTCACAATGTGCTTTCTTATGCAAGTTATATGCTATAAAAATAGTCCCATTTTATGGAAAGAAAATTGGCGGTAAAATTATTTTGTCAAAATCTTAATATTACTGGAAACTTAGCATACAAAACTCAGATCATATGCATTCAATAACATTATCTCCACCTCCAGCTTGAGAATCTTAAAAGTTACACCAGAGCTTTGCAAAAGTAAAATGAATTTTTGTTATGCTAGTATTTTTATATTTGAATTACTTACACTTGCCATTCAAAGTCATACATTAGTTCAGAATTTATTGAAGCTGGATTATTTTTCATCTTTAAAAGAAACACAGAATTATATAAAACAAAAGCTCAAACATATTTTTTGATCATCAATTATATTTGATCATTCTTTTATTGAAAAACATGAAGATATTAAGAAATAATTTTTCTAAAGTTAATATAATTTAGTTAATGCTAAAATGTGATTAACTAATGTTTTGCATACATAACAGTGTTGTGAGAAAGGTATTCTTAAAGGAGAGTGGCAATACACAAAAGGATTCATAGTCCACCTGGCTATTTAACAGATTCTATTGGGAGAATTTGTTAAGAAGAAGATTGAAGGAAAAGTGATAAAAGCTAAGAATAATTACACAGTGGAGTGATAACTTGGCCTAAGACTAATAAAAATGGAAGATTACTGGAGAATACACTTAGATGATAGTGTCATATGATGAAATTCAAGAAAGGGAGAGTAAGGAAAAGACTGTTATATACAGTGGTGTAAAGCTATTGAAATCATAATGTGTTCTGGATGTGTAATTTCAACAGAGGCATTCAGAAAATACCTAAAATATGCTTAATTATTGGTAAGACATACAGTTCTAGGTAACAGAAAGATAGCAGTCTTATTTCTTTTGGTTTAAAATAGTGGAAATTTAGGATGATCTAACTTCCTAATAAAATTTCTAGTTGTGAAAAAATGCTATATTCTCCTTGAAAATATCAAAAGATTCCAATAGACTTGATAATCAATCAGAATAGAATAGTGTGTATTAACACACATACATACAAATATCCAAAAGCTTGGTCATGTGTGAAACAACACCAAGGTCTATTTCTTAGGTACTTGAAGTCTGCTTTGAACTTGGAAAATGTCCAGGGCAACAGCTTTTTCAGCAGTCAGTGATACAGGCTAATGATGACTCCAACATTCTGTAACTAAATCAACTATAACGTATGACCTCCTTGACTGCAGTAGCTGGGGAAAGAATGGGGGAAAATCAAGCATCAATGATTTAATGCTTCCCTAAGAAGTGCTACAGCTTACTTCACACTTCTCAGTTTCCATAGACAGTGGTATAATGACAGTTAAGTTTAAATGAGCAGGGAAATGCATAGTAAAGAAAAAATAAATTCAGGTGTTATCAGTGCTTAGTTTTTATGTTTGTACTTGACATATAGATAGAGAGCCAGTAGAAAATTATCTGAATGTATATAAATGTATCTCAGTTTTAGGTGGGACATTCCTTTTCTACCAATTCTATGTTTGAGAAAGTGAGAAACATTAAGAGAATTTCATATCATATTCAAGAAATAAATTTTCTGTATAATTATGTTCAAAGATTTTGTTGTGATGAGCCGAAAGAAAAATTTGGTCTAACACTTGAAACCACAAGATTTATTTCTATTTAGCTTTCTAATTTTAATGAAATTATCCATAGATGAAACCCAATTCATTGTCATAAGTCAAACTTTATAAAATGTGCAGTGGTTTGAGATTTTTCTCAGGTTGTCTCAAGTACTTAGTCCTTGAATATTAACATTATATAGTACATAGTTATTTATGACAGATTTAATGATTCTAGAAATAGTAATTTCTTCAAATATATTCATCTTTCAAAATTACTCATTATATTTGACTCTGTGTTACCATTTTGCAGGTGATAGCTTCTGTGGTTGGTCAGCTTTGTATTTCTTATTCTCTGAATATGAACCCTTATTTCAGGGACTATCCCACCTAACCATACAATATTTAATGAAATACTTTTGAGAACATCGGCATCCACCCTATTCTCCAAAATTAGTATAAGAAAGAGCTGAACAAATGTTACAGAAATACAATAGTTTTCCAGTACCTTTTAAAAATTAATTTGCCTAAGTTTGCATTTGGTAACAAACAGGAGTTAAGCAACAATAACAAATGTGTAATGTTCCCCATGGGACAATGAATAAAAGTTAAATGAGTTTGCTTAAATCTCCAGAAGATAATGCAGTTTAAACAAGAAAAACACAACAAAAGGATGCATTCATTTTGGGAAAAGTAGTAGTAGAAATCCACAAAGCTAGTATGTCTGGGGTACTATATGAGTCATGTAAGCAGTCAGGAAATTCAATGGCTGAATGCTTCGCTGGCTCTACCACCCAGTGAGCAGGGCATAGCACATAACTCAGACTATCACTTGCTGGCTGATAGTGCTGTACCTGCACATGTGTCTTATCTTTTCCCACTGACAAGAGATTAACCCCATGTATGAAACTCATTAAGCAGGACTCAAGTGGTTAAACTAATTAAATTGGAGGTGCCCTATATTAACCGCTACATGAATTCCAGATGCACTTCTCTTTAAGAGTCAAACATTCCCACCTTACCTCAGGGTCAAAAGGATACCTTTCTACGGAGAAATTAAATGTTACCTATAACTCAAAGCTTCCTTTAAAGTTATTTATAGCAATCATTTCAGAGTATTGCTTATTAAATGATATCAAAATAGTGTAATATTAAATAAACTACTAATTCAAACTCTTATGACTTTTACTGCTATAGCTTCTCTTCCCAAGCAGCTAACTACTGGCTTACCTGCTTTATGGTGAACATTTGAGACAAAGATATATTCATTCAACAGTGCATTTCAATTACTCACTCCGAGCAACTTTTTAAAAGTAAATAGGTCTCTTTAGTCTGCAAAAGAATGACTACCCTATCGTGTCCAAAGATTCTGCCTATTTTAAAGGGATGGGTTTATCCAGGACTTGTACTGAAGATGGTAGAAATTTTAAAAGCCACTTTAAAATTCTGTCTGCCATGATTCCTATCTACTCTTGTAATTAATAGTAGCCAGGGAGTTTCTATATATACGATGTTTCATCATTTTTTTAAAAGCTAATCTTTTGACTAAAAGCAATTTATACCTTTTCTATTCTCTCTGAAGAAAAAATAGAACAGAAGGGTTGGAGATGCAGCTGATATCTTGTAACCTAGAAGACACAATTAGAGGCTAATGAAATCATAAAGATAAGAGAATACTGTGTTCCCTATATCGTCAATAAATCACTTTAAGCTGTTAACCTACATAGTTTTAACTGCAGAAAAAAACAATTTATATCCAAGTAGCGGTGAGAAGTTTTAAGGGAGCATCAATTATATCATTTCAAATTCACATTTGGAGGTCATGATCTAGTGTTTTTTCTGAGTTTTTAGCAGAAATTCTATATTATTGTTTACATATAAGCTTTTATCCCCTATCTCAGTTTATAGGATAGTCTTTCTGGATTGTCTTCCCCTTTTAGTTTTCCAGTCAACCCAGGATGTTCCACTAGATACGGTCCACTTGGATTTGTCTTTGATACATCATCAATGCATGCCCATCAAAAGACAAAATTGCTTTCTTTAATGTCATACCATATTTTTTCCAGAATGTGATGGAGCTAATAGATTTATGTTTAGTAACAATGTTAGTATACAATTTGAACAACTTTTCTGCTCAAAACGCTACTGTTGTTTCTTGCTTGCTAAATCAGATTATTTATGGAATTGTTCTGTACTAATTAACTGCCCCAATAGACCCTGTCCCATTGAATATGACCAACAGACATGGATAAAAATTCCATTATACCATCCACACAATTTCTCTATCTGTTTTTATAACAGACTCATTGTGCGTAATTGCAAGCATTAATCTTCTCTTTAAAGACACAAATATTTTACATCATTTCATAATGTAATGTTGTGTTTAAAATTTTCATTTGCCAAATATTTTTACTTAGTCAACCTACTAATTTCTTTCTTTAAATGTCTTGTTAATGTATTTTAAGCAAGGAAGATGTAAAAAGAAAACTTACCTACTGATCTATGAAATTATCTTTTATATAGTTCTCCCGTTAATAATTTAAAGAAATAGAGGTAAGTACCTTTGAATGTGAATGTAATGCATCTGAGTCCACTCATATAAGAGTTTTAGTAAGGGCATTCTGAAGTATAACACAGCACATACTAACCAGATGTGTTCTTCCTAATCACAAAATATCTTCAGTGAAAAAATTATTTTTGAATCCTAAATACAATTAGCAAATTACTACCCATAACGTGTACTCACTTACGTTCCTATAAATAACTCTATTACCTTATCAATTTATTTCAATGATTAGCTATCCTAATTCTTCAGGGCTCTCAGATTAACATATATAAACTGATAGAAATTACTAGTGAAAAAGTGATTATTTTTAGTAGGAGATTATACATTTTCCAGCCTTAAGCAATAGTAATTAGTGTCTGAATTACTTTTAAGGTTAAAACAAAACAATTAATCCCGGATCCAAAACACATATTATATTTTCTCACATTAGTCAGATTTACATAAATATAGCCATTGACAAATTTTTCTAGAGAGATTGCCTGTGGTTCTTTTACTTGAGCTATGTGAAGTTAATTAGAGCTAACAAGCAGACATTGATCAAAAATACCTTATATACATATTGAGAAAAAGGCAAACTATAATTAATTATTTTTTGTATTAGTCATTTGACAGTGCAATATTTCAGTGGATGTCAGAATAATGTGTGCTGATTCATCAAGGAATATGTTCAAATTTGCAGACTTATTCTGTACACAAAGTAAAAACAATACCTAGGATAAGCCAGAAGTTTTCGGGCACTGACACAGAGGCAGGAAACAAGATCTTTGTCTTTAATACTAACAACTTATATTTGTTCATCAGTATGTAGCAGAAACTCTTTGCACATAAGTGTTAATTCAAGTGATTCTCTCAAACACCTTGTAAATTATCTGATTTTACACATTTTACAAATGAGAGATCTAAACACAAAAAGAAAATGTCCCGAGTAGTATTTTCCCAGTATTAATCAGGAAGTTGGGATTCAAAATGAGGCAAAAAGACTGCAGAATCTGATATTTCAGTAATTCAAATACAGCGTCTTCAAAGAGTTCAAGGTTCTTATAAGTAAAACATTCCCAAAAGAGCAAGTTTATGTCCAATATTTATTAAATATGAATTAGCTAGGAGATACAATCGATATGTTATGCAGGGATATGCAAATATTTGTGCATCTCATGAGATATATTATACACAGCTGGGCTACAAAAATGTGTAAATCACAGAGAAACATGACTACAATGTCATCATCTGTCAGGTTAGACTGAAATCTATTCTTTGGTTTGGGTACCTATTTGCTTAACTTGCAACATCATTTTTAACTTTTTATTGGCTTATGTTGAAACAATGCTAATTTGTAAAAGCATTTATGATTATCATATAGAAATTTCTCATATACATTCCAATATTTGTTTCTCTCTTACCAACATCTTACATTAGTATGAAATATTTGTTTCAATTGACAAATACTAATATATTATTAATAACATTCATAGTTTATCCAAATTTTCTTATCTTTCCAAAACTTTTCTTAATTTTACCTAAACTCTTTTTCTGTTCTAGCATCTCATCTAGTGTCTTACATTTATACTTGTCATGTTTTTTTGAGGTCTTTTGATACTCAGATGGTCCTATTATTTTTGATGATCATTAGATTTTTGTGAATTATTGGAGAGTATACTTCAACTGGAATTTGTCTGATGATTTTCTTTGTTGAGTTTTCTATTCAAATAGTGACATTTTTAAATTGAGTTGCTTATTATTGTTGTGCTGAATTTTAAGTGTTTGGTATATTTTATACAAATATTTAATCTGGTATAACTTTTTAGTATATTATATCCAGTCTGGTTTTTTAAAAATTTTGTTTACAGCATCTTTCAGAAATCAATATTTTTAAAATTTATAAGTGAACTTGCATTTTGAAAAAAAAATTCTGTCTTATATTTTGTGGTTTTATCAAAAACACACAAAATTACACTTGTAATTATAGTTACAATTTTAATATTTTATGTTTCATATCTATCTATGCCTATGAGCCATTTTGAGCTAACTATGAAAGATCAGTGAGATCCATATCTAGATTTATTTCTTGCATATTTCATTAAATTGTTCTTCCAGTGTTGAAAGAACTACCTATCCATGAATTCTTCTTATCCTTTTGTCGCAATATACATTATTATGTTTTTGCACATTTTTGGGGGTGATCTATTCTGTTCCATTTTCCCTCCCTATTTGTTCATCAATCTGATGCTTTCGTGGGTATCATATTGTTTTTTAGAAAGTTTAAGTTTCAACAGTATCGACCCTCTTTGTTCCCTGGTAATATACTGACTATCTGAATTGTTTCTCCATATAGCCTTGAAAAAGAGAATGTCTATTTAAAATTAAACCATTTGAATGTTAATGCAGTATAAGTCTATTTGGGAAGAATTGACTTCTTAAAAATACTGAATCTTCAGATCTGTGTCACAAAATATTTATGAAAATTGGCATTTTCTTTAGTAGCACTTAGTAATTTCTACATTTAGATAGACCTTGTGTATATATGTTTGGTTTTTTGCTTAGGTACATCCTTCTAAAGACATACAATAAATTATATTTTCTTTATGTTTCAAATTTGAGTTGGTCTTTGCAGGAAAATGAGTGAACTATTTAGTGCATTAATCTGTCCACAAGTTTGATGTAGTTGCTTACTAGTTCCAGAAGCATTTCATTTGTTCATTTTCCTTTGTGTGTGTGTGTCTTAGCTACTTTTCTCATTGCTGAGACAATATGCTCAACATTCAAAGTTAAGAAAACCTGCATTGTAGCTCACCATTTGTAGAGGTTTCAGTTCTTAGTTGACTGACTACAAGGCAGAGTGGCATGGGAGAGGGACATCACAGAGGAGAAATAATAGTTCATTGTAAGCAGAGGACGGAAAAGAATAAAGCAGCAAGCAACAGACAACAAGTAAGAAGCAGCAACAGTCTCCCTGTGCCTTATATCCTATCCAGGCTACCCACTCTGAGGTAGCAGTGACCACAAAGGTGGAGCAAACTTAATCCTAAAATCACATCATGAATCAATCCCAGCATCACATCCTTGATCCTAGCTGTTACGGTTTGAGTCTGGATGTCACCCCAAAGTCTCATGCAGTCATGGAGGTGGATTTCTACAGTCTGTGAATGACTCATAGTTCATTGCTGGATGTGGCCCATATACAATATAAGGGACAGAAAGAGCCTTCTCTCTGTTCCTCCCCTTTTTGCCCTTCTTGCTTTTGCTGTTGTTTCTACCACCATGAACTGTTATCCTCTGCCATGTGCCACCTTGTCTTGGAGACAGCTGATTATGGACCGAAATCTCCACAAACTGTGAACTAAATAAGCCTTTACTTCCTTAATTTGGGATGTTGGGTATTTTGTCACAGGAATGAAAAAAAAGTAATCAAGACAACAACCTAGATACAGCCACTAGCAAAAAACCCCGGGATGACAGCCCTAGGCTTTGGGAGGACATTTAGATACAAACCATAACAGTGTGTAATAAGTACAGTGATACAGAATTTCAAAACAGAATAACAGGAGACCGATAATGGCTAATATATTGTGTATTTTTAATCTTCCAAGTTCTATGTTTCTGTTTAATTAATTTTTGAGAATTTTTTTACATAAACAATTTCCTGTGAAAGAAAAGCTTTATTTCTTTCTTGCCAACTTGTACTCTATTTCTTTTTTCTTATCTTGCTGCACTATTTATAACATGCAGTACAGTGTTGAGTAGGAGTTGATGGGAAAGGCATCTCGGTCTTCTTCTAACTTTAGGGATAAACAGTCCAATTTCTTAGTGTTAGACATGGTGTTAGCTGTAGTTTCTTTCTTTTTTTTTTTTTTTTTTTTTTTGCGGCACCAGGGATCGAACTCACAACCTCGCACCTGCCAGGGCAGTCGCTTAAGCCACTGAGCTGAACTCCTGGCCCTAGTTTTTTGAGGCGGTGTCCCACTATGTAGCCCAAGCCGGCCTCGAACTCACAATGCTCCTCCTACCTCAGCCTCCTGAGTGCTGGGATTAAAGGTGTGCAACACCACACCAGGCTTAGTTGTAGTTTCTTGTTGTTTGTCTGTTTTCTTTTTTTTCAATCATGTCAAAGAACTAATCTATTACTAGATATTTGAAAGTCATGGTCATACTGGATTTCAGCTGCATCAATACAAGTATAAATTTGGTTTTTCCTTTTAAATCCTTTGACCCTTTGGCTTGTATGAATTGATTTTCAAATACTAAATAACAGTGATTTATATATGGCTGATGGTGTGTAATTATTTTTATACATTACTCAATTTAATTTACTAATATTCTGTTGAAAATGTTTGCATATATGTTCATGAGAACTACTGATTGTTAGCTCTTCATTTAATATCTTTTTCTAGCTTTCATATGTGCCTATTAATGCCCTCACATTCCAACTAAAGGGTAGATGGATCTAGCATATTTTGCAATTCTGTCAGTTTTTGCTTCACTTATTTAGACGATCTGATGCTAATGTATATACATTAAGGATTTTTAAGTCATGTTAAAGAATTATTTCTTCATTATATAATAATCTTAATTCTGCATGAGATGTTCTAAAATATCTTTAGCCAAAAATTAATATAACTACTTTAATTTTAATTGTATTGATGTGGCACATCTTTTTTCATCCCTTTGTTTTAAAATTACATTTATATTCAAAATAGATTTATGGTAGGCTGCATTTTTTGGGTTGTTATATTTTAGAATTCATTTTGTCTTTTAATTAGTGAATCCAAGTCACTCATAACAAAAATGACTTTTAATATGTTTAAGTTATCATCCTCAATGCTTATAACATTTTTATTTGGTTGTCCTCATCCTTGGATGCTATTCCTCATTTTTCTTTTATCGGTTTTCTGTGGTTTTGAGAATTTTATATTTTATTTTTATCCAGTATTATTCGTTTAAATACACTAATAAACGTTGTAATATGGTTTTCCCAGAGTTTCAAGTATGCATTCACAATTATACTAACTCAGTTTTCAAATAACACTGTGCAGGTTTACTGTTGCTACAATTATCTAAAAACAAAGTAACCACAACTCATTGTTTCTTCTATTATAGAGTTACTTCCACTCATTTCTTGTATCTAAATACCATAATCATGAAATATGCTTTTGCCAAATTTGCTTTCTTTTTTAAAATTTTACTTCTAATGTGTTTCTTATAGAGAAATGCTACTACCAATGCATTCCCTTATTTCTCATTTGTCAGGGTAAGTTTGCACTTTTGAAGGATAGTTTTGCATACCATACAACTCCCGTTTTGTGTTTTTTCATTCTTTCAACAAGTATTCTCCTTTTTATGTGAGAAGTATGCTGCAATTCTTCCCACTTTCTTCCAAAGTTATAGTGTATTTGTCTAATTCATCCTATTTTTATTCAAAGTTACAATGTACTCTTCTCTATTTTATTTATTTTATTTTATTAGTACATGCTTGCTGCTCATGCAGTTTACAATCACTTTAAGGAGAGGTTACATGTACATACCACAACTTCTTTTTAAAATTCCCTTCCCCTTCACTCCCTCTCACTCCCTCCTTCTTTAACCCTCTGTTCCATTTTTCACTCTTATGTTATTGATCTTAGTTCATGTTATAGCATGTAACAGTTACAATAATTGAACTTACTAGGTTCCTGTACATGGCATATCTTTGTTCTATTTATTTCTTCTTTCCCTTCTTTTCAGCTCTCATGGTTCTTGCCTTGGACAACTTCACTATTACAACAGATCCATTTCATTGTCCTCTTCTAGCCATCCTTCATTATCATTTGTACTTTGCCTCAATCAAATGAGGATATCATATGGCATTTAAGTTTGCATATTTTTTTCTTTTTCACTCAGCATTTTATTTTGCAGTTGCATCTATTTTCTTAAAAAGGCCTCAAATCTGTCATTCTTAATAAAAGAATAGAATTACATTATGTATAGACACCATATTTTCCTTACCCAATCATCAGTTGATGAGTATACAGGTTGTTTCCAGGATTTAGTTTTTGGGAATTATGCTTCTATAACCAATGTTTTACATGTTTCCCTGTATTATGCTATTTTAAACTGTTTGGGGTAGATACCTAACAGGAGTATTGCTGGTTTATATGGAATTTCTAATTTAAGTCCTTTGACAAGTCTCCATACTGATTTGCATAATAGTTGTACTAGTTTTCATTCCCACTAACAATGAAGTAGGGCTGCTTTTTCATCACAGCCTCACCAACATTTGTTACTGCTTGAATTTTTTATGATTGCTATTCTTTCTGGAGTAAGATGGAATCTCAGCATTGTTTTAATTTGTGTTTCTATCACGGTCAGAGATGTTGAGCATTTTTTTTTCATATATTTGCTGACCATTTGTATTTCTTTCCCTGTGAAGTGTCAAATCATTTCTCTAGGACATTTCTTGACTGGATCTTTAATTTTTAGTTCTTTATATATTCTAGATATTAGTCCTGTGTCTGAGGAGTAGCTTGCAAAATTTTTTTCCCATTTTGTAGGTTGTCTCTTTACTCTTTTGTGACAAAAAGCTTTTCAGTCTGATATAATCCCATTTGTTGATTCTTGTTATTTATTTTGTAATTGAGGTTCTGTTCAAAAAATCCTTTCCTACTTCTATGTCTTCAAGTATATAACTTGTTATATCTTTCAGTAGGTCGATTATTTCTATTTTAGTGTTTAGATATTTTATCTGTTTTGATTTTACTTTAGTATATGATGAGATATAAGGGTTCAGTTTTAATCTTCTGCCCACAGATAACCAGTTTTTCCAGCACCGCTTGTTGAATAGGCTATCTTTGCTTCAACTCATGCTTTTGTCCCCTTTGTTGAAGTTAAAATAACTGACTGTTTCAGAAGCTTGTGTCCTCAACTGTGTTCCATTCATCAGTGCATCAATTTTTCTTTCATTACCATGCATTTTTAATTTGTTTTAATCACTATTGCTTTGTAGTGTAACTTAAAGTCAGGTATTGCTTTTTCCCTGGCTTTGCTCTTGTTGCTCAAAATTGCTTTAACTAGTCTGCTGTTTCCATATGAATTTTAGTATTGTTTTTTCAAGATCAGTAATGTGTATTGTTGATATTTTGACTGGGGCTATGGTGAATCTGAATTAAGTTTTGAGAGTCTGGCCAGTTGGACAATGTTGATTCTGTCTACCCAGGAACAAGGGACATCTTTACATTTTCTGATGCCCTCTTCAATCTGCTTTATGAAAGTCTTGTAGCATTTGTTTGCTTTGTTTTGGTTTGGTTAGGTTCACAATCTTGGTTAGGTTCATTCTTATGTAATTCTTCATGAAGCTACTGCAAATGCTATTACTTCTGTAATTTCCCTCCCATCCCATTTATTGTTCATATCCACAAATTCTGATTTTTGTGTGTTGGTCTTGTATCCTGCTACATTACTAAAGTTCACTATTAATTCTAAGAGTTCTTTGGTGAAGTTTCTTTACCATCTTTAAGTCATGATTATTTGAGGTCTTCTTTTCCTGCAAGAATTCCTCATATTTCTTTTTCTTGCCTAATTGCTCTGGCTAATGTTTCAAGCAATATTTTTGATAGGAGATGTGATAGTGGACATCTTTGCCTTGTTTCTGAATTTAGGAGGAATGATTTTATTTTTTCACCATTTAGTAAGATGCTGACTATTGGTTTGTTAATATATGCCTTTTACCAGATTCAAGTATGGTCCTTCAGGGATTTTTATCATAAAAGGATGCTGGATTTTGTCAAATGTTTTTCTGCAACTATTGATATGATCACATGTTTTTTGATCTTGCTTCTGTGTACGTGATACACTACATTTATTGCCTTACATATGTTGAAACATCCTTGCATCTCTGGGATGAAACTTATTTGATCATGATGTATGATCATGTTGATAATGTGCTGCATTCTATTTGCTAACATCTTGTTAAGGAGTTTTTCATTGATCTTCATTATGGAGACTGCCTATATTTTTCATTTTTCATTTTGGGATCAGTGTGATACAGGCTTCCATAAATGATTTTGGGAGCACTCCCCCTTTTTAATTTCTTTGAAGAGGTTGAGGAATATGGGTGATATAACTATTTAAAACCTTTATTAGAATTCAACAGTAACTTCATCAGGTCTTGGGCTTTTTATAGTTGGTAGGCTCTTTATTACTGTATCAATTTCATGGTTTGTTATTAAGTTGCTAAGCATATTAATGTCTCTTTGTGTGAGTTTTTGTAGTTTTGTAGTTTTGTATTTATGTCTCTTTGTGTGAGTTACTAAGCATATTTACATTTCTTTGTGTCTAGAAATCTGTCCGTTACTTTAAAATTTGTTATTTTGTTGGAATATAACTTTATGAAATAGTTACTAATTTCTGGATTTTCATAGTATCTGTTGTGATTTTATCTTTTTCATTCATAATTGCATTGAGTCCTTTCTGACCTTCTTTTGTTAAGTATGGCTATGATTGATCTATTTAAGTCTTAAAATCACTGATTTTTAAGCTTTTTTAGTCTTGTTTTAATCAATTTCTGAATTCACCTTTATAATAAATCTCTTTAATTTCAGTTTCAGAATGGCTCGTTGTTTCTCAAGTAAGTTAAAATTTCTAATAAAGTTTTCTAATTGAGCTGCCTCTATTTTCCTAACATAATAATTAATTACAATTAATTTTCCTCTTAAAACTGTTTTCATAGTGTCCACGAGGTTTCAAAGAATTGTGCAATTGTTATCATTAACTTCCAAATTTTTAAAATTTTCTTCTTTGATTTTTTTCATGGCCTATTGACTGTTTAGAAGTACACTGTTATTTTGCTAGGAACTTTTGCTTTTCCAAAATTTCTTTTCTTTTTCCTTCTACTTTCATTGTAAAATGGTCTGATAGCATGCATAGCAATTTCTTTTCTTTTATATTTACTTAAGCAAGTGTGTGATCTATTTTGGAAAAACTGTCATGTTCTGCTGAAAGAAATATATACTCTCTTGTAGACAGGTGGACTACTTTGTATGTATCCATTAAGCTCATGTGTTCTAGGATATGGTTCAGGTCTGAAAGTTCTTTACTGGATAATTATTTAGTTGTTCTATCTCTTTGCAAAGGTGGGTGATGAAAGTTCCCTATGATGATTGTGTTAGTGTTTTATCTTCCAATTTCAGCATTTTTGTTTTAGGAAGATAGGTTCTTCAGTGTCCAGTGCATATATGTTCATCAGTTGAACATTGTATTTTCTTGTTGAATTTTTCCTTAACTAGCATGCAGTGAATTCTTCAGTGCTGCTTGTCCTTTTTCTTTTCTTTGTATTATTTCTTCTCTGAAATAAATGAAAATCTTTCACATCCACCCATTGCCCTGACCAGTTCATTGATTGGTATGAACAGGAATCTAGAAAACACTGCCAGTTCCTACCCCACCAGATAACAATAATGCCTGGCAGTGAGCACAGAGTAATTTCAAACCATATATACACATTGGAGCCTTGTTGTCCTGTGACTACATAATATTTGTTGGGTTTTCTCACAGACTGTTAATTATCTGTGTGGCCTTTAGTCTGTAAGCTTTCAGCTGTTGGATCTAAAGCCACGTAGTCAAAAGTACCCACAAAAAAATCACATAAAATATATTGGGCAACACAAAACTTTCAGGAAAGCATAAGAAAAAACAGAATGCAGGCATGGTGGCATCCCTGTAATCTCAGCATGAGAGGGACTGAGATAGGAGGATTGCTGTGAGTTCCATGCCAGCCTATATTACCTCGTGTGTTCAAGCCCAGCCTGAACTACTATGCATTCTGAGAACTTGTCAAAAAAGGAGGAGGAGGAGAAGGAGGAAGAGGAGGAGAAAGAAGAAGAAGAAAAAGAAGAAGAAGAAGAAGAAGAAGAAGAAGAAGAAGAAGAAAAAGAAGAAGAAGAAGAAGAAAAAGAAGAAGAAGAAGAAGAAGAAGAAGACTAAAAAAGGAAAAGGAAAGAAAGAGAAAGAAAGAAGAAAGAAAGAAAGAAAGAAAGAAAGAAAGAAAGAAAGAAAGAAAGAAAGAAGAAAGAAAGAAAGAAGAAAAGCATCCTTGGAACAAAGAGATTAACCTCCCAGTGTCTGAAGACAAAGCCCTCTGTTTGGATGAGATTAATGCTGATATACAGAGATCATTAACATTTTAAACATTCTTATTTTATACTAAATTTTTCAAAATATGTATCATATCTAAATCTAGTAATATTTTCATCGTGTATTTGAACTGAGTTTTTGTTTGAATTTTAGCACAGCTTACAATTTTTATCTTTGAAAACTGGACATGATATTTTGGATAACAGAAAGTTAAGATAGCCATTTAGTTGAGATCTTATGTTAACTTGATTAGGTGATAAACTTTTCAATTTTTGCTGAAGGTGAATATTTCAAATGCTTTAAACTTTGCTACAACACTTGATCTTGTCAGTGATATTATCTCTTGCTTTCTCTAAGCAATCACTCTTAAAATAGAACCTGAATTTTGCAATACTTTTAATTCTAGCACACTGTATAACACAGACCTGATGTGCATTGTAAGGTGTGTGTGATAACAAGTATTCTAAAATCTTTTTATAATTATATCTTAGTCTTTTGCATGCTGTAATGTTTCTTCATGTTTTTCCTCCACCTTAAGTGAAACCTGACAGTATTAACTGCTTTGAAAGTTACCCACTGACAACAGAGATTTATAATATTGCTGGGTAAATTTACTTTCCATTTGTAATCTAGCACACAGTGTTCAATAAATACACATTTTGAAAACATGGTATTTCAACTGCATTCTTTTATTTTTTAAAAAATGGATGAAGCCCCCTGCTCCCCTAGAGGCACAATGCATGTATCCTGAGAGACAGACAAACTGAATTAACAAGGTAGATTTGAGAATATAAAACACATTGCTCTGAAACTAGGATACAAAAAGGAAGAAAGAAGGAAAGAAAGAAAGAAAGAAAGAAAGAAAGAAAGAAAGAAAGAAAGAAAGAAAAGAAAAGAAAAGAAAGGAAAAGAGAAAAGAAAAGAAAAGAAAAAAGCTGTAAAGCTAACAGAGCTAAGGAATGACATAAGATTGGTGTAAGATCTGCTGTATACTTCATGATTTAGGTCACCTGAACACAGTCAGAACACTGACTCTTCTAACCTGAATCTGAGAATAAAAATGACATTTTAAATTTTTCTTGTAATAGTTGAATGTAGATATCTGTTAATCTGTTGTCAATACAAAAACTGTGATATAGTTTAAACATATTTCCTACAAAAATATGCTTTACAAAACTAACTCTAAAATACAGACACTAAAAATTCAGAGTATAATGTATTTTTAGTTAACATCTTTTAGCAGAAAACACTTCTTAGGAGTTGAAACTTTATTTTGCCATCTATTATCTTTAAGCAATACAGAAGAGAAAGTAAATAAATGGATATTGAAGTGAAGAGTTCCATGCGATTACGAACACAGTAGTCGTTCTTGAGAGTATGTATTGTGAGTTTGGTCATTCACCACAGGGGAGAATTGATCTGTCCTAAAAAAATGAGCAACGAAATTCATAGAGCCTATCAAGACATTCAGAAAGCTATCAACAAGAATAATGCACCTACCATTCCAACACAGTATAAAGTCAAAAGACATGAGACAAGGGCATTCTCAAGCAACAAAGTCAGAAGCCAGACCAAAATGTTATGCATATCAAGCAGGTTGTGAGGTCAACCTGCAGGAAATATCACAACACAAGTTAATGCCTGTGAGTGACACCCTGAAAACACCTTTTGTAGCCCTAACAACGGGAACATCTGCAGACATTAGTCCAAATGAAAATCAGTTGGTGCTATAGAAAAAAATCTATTCTTAAGGTACACACTTGACAGGCTTTCACAAAAAATCTAAGTTATAAAAAAGAAAGGAGGCTCCATTTATTTTAATATGAGATGTGAGATGTGATTTCTGTATTTCTTTAAATGTAAAAAAAAAGCAAATATTTACTTTTTTAGGCAACAGGAAATTTTTTAAGTCTGCAATTTTCTATCCACTTTTAACATTTTCTTGACAAATTTTCAAGACACTTAGAAAAAAAATTATGCCTTAATTTGTTTTAGAATTCTATTAAATCATTAATTTTTAAATTTGCTTTTTGGATTTTTCCCTTTTCTCTGTCATACAAGCATCCCTGTTTCCACTTCCCCTTGGATTTCCAAATAGTTTCTGTAAATTTACCCTCAATTTAAGAGCCTTTTTCTGTATTCCATATGTTTTCATCTCTCTACCTGTAAATACTCTAATATTTCCTATCGTATTCAATAAGGATTGTTCAGCTATCGTCATCTAAAGTGGATGAAAAGTTAAAATATATTAGCAGGGGGCAATGGGACAGTGTCTTCCTAGGTTGTCCAGGCAGGCCTCAAGTTAGTGACCACCTAGCTCTGCCTCCCAAGTGGAGTGCTTGGACTACAAGTGTGCACAACTATGTCTGCTTATCATTCTCAATTTGTAGATGAAGGAGCTTTGCTCGGGCAGTAACTAAGTAATGAGTATACATAGCAACAAAGTTTAAATCTTCCTAAGGATAAAAGGTGGACTTTGGCTTTAGTCTATGAGGCTGTGCTTTAGACCTTCTTCTGATGGAGCTGATACTTTTCCCACAGCACTTGTCAGTTTAAATTGGTTATTTTCTTCAGTCTCACATGTGTCTTTTCTAACATTTCACAGCAAAAACATATCACAGCAAAATTCTAACATATCATAAATTTGGAGTGCCCAAGAGAATCTTTAAAAGGCTTGTTTAAGAACTATAAGATAACTCCTAATCCCTATAGATAAAAATGTTTCTCAAGCAAAAACAAGCGGTGGTACTGACAGTACTCCAAATATTTTGCTTACGTTGCTATCACCAAAACCAGACCAAAGAAAAAGTCTCATTACAGAAAAGTGAGAAGTTAAAAAAAATTGAAAAAAGCAAATAAAAAAGCTTTCTACTTTCAGTTTTGCTGTAAAGAGTCAGAACTATGGAGTGCAAACTCAACAGGGAAGCATTTCCCCTAAGGAAGTATATTTTCAGACCATCTTTCCTATAAACCCAGAGAAATGTTTTTTTTTTTTAATAGACTACCATCTCTCTCCAATATGTGCATGAAAAAAATTCTTATTTTATTCCAAAATTTAGAAGTATTCCATTATACCACTCTAACTCTTCAAGTCTTCCCTAAACCTTTTCTCTCTACTTAATATTTATTTCTCTACATTTAATTTTAAGTCTATCTGTTTGCTTTTTCTTTGGTCTTTGTCTTCTTGGTTTTCTCTTAGTTAACCCAGGAGAACTTTTTAATTAAACATCCTTAACTTTATTTTATAAAAACTTTTGTGTGCCTCCCACTGATGTTTATGTGAAGTCTCAAACCTTCAGTATATCTAGCTTGTCTTGAATCTGTATTCTGTCTTTTTCTCCAGTCACATGTTATTTAATACAGCAAAAACATTTTAGGAATATATATTTACTAGAGATTTTGCCATTTGATTATTATACAATATTTATTTTAATTTTCATGCAGCCATGTACTAAGAAAGTCTCTATGTCCTAAAAGGAACAAGCACCCATTCTTTTTGTTTACAAATTTAGGAGCTCACCTATCACACTGTGGCTATGGTAACATTAAGCATTTGTGAAATGCCTCTCATATTCTGAATACAAAGAGTGTCTACAGAAAATACCTGGTTGAGCTCCTGCAATATCAGTTAGCTTCTAAAGTACAACTGTACAGCAGGTACACAAATTTCTAGGGTGAAATTTAAACATGGTTGAGTATCCAAATGAAGGGATGACATACATTTACATATGCATTTAATTATTTTTCTTATTAGGAACAAAAGACATATCCATTTATGAAATAATTTAAATATAAGAATCAAATTTGTTGGTATGATGATAAAAGGATTTTATCCTCCCAAAGATTGTAATTGTGTAAATATTGTCTATATAACATTAGAATAGTGTTGTCCAGCACATAAAGAGAATTTTATATCTGTTTTGGAGGTGAATACAGCTGAAACTTAATTAAATCAGTCATTGAATAGCATTGCTTTTTCTCTAAATTAATTGAGTAATGATCCATCACTTACCAGTTTCAGAAACTTGGAGCACAACATCAAAAAACATTATTTGCTTAAAATACTAATCCCAAACGTATGTGTATGTGCATATGCAAGTGTATGTGTACATGTACATGTGTGTTGTATGTTTTATATATGGAACTAGAGATGTGACCATTCTAAAATAAGGA
>RJWM01006247.1:0-85520 GCA_004363535.1 Dasyprocta punctata | reverse complement strand
GCACAGAAATAGCAAATTAATAGAGAATTTCAGACTAAAATGCTAAATGTTCTGTCAGAGAAGGATATGAAATCTCTTCCCTGGGAAGAAAAATCATATTTCTGAAATATGTAAATGATATCAATCTCAAGAAATAAGGGTTTATGCTAGGAATACCTTTTATGCATCAAAATTTTATAAGTTTCTCTCTGTTTAAAGAATTCCTATACTTGCTGGGAGTTTGACTCAGTGGCTTAAGTGCCTGTCTGGCAGGCATGAGGCTGTGAGTTCAATCCCTGGTGCCGCAAAAAAAAAAAAAAAAAAAAAAAAAAAAAGAATTCCTATACTCATCAAAAAAGGTAGGTGTATATGGCCCACTTAAGATGACTGTCCTGACATGCATAGACTGGTAAATTTTGCATTTTTCATGTGCAGGCCTTCAAAGCATGGATCCACCAATGACCCTCTCTTTTAGCCTCAGATGATGGATTCAGAAACTCCTTTTTTCATTTTGCATACATGTGGCTCATGTTATAAAAATCCTTATAACAAGTGGTAGGGTCTTCCAGAGCACATGTACCTTGTTTGTCAAGCCCACATTGTATACTGTACGGTCGATCTCATCAGTGGTGTTTTCAACTCTGTTGATTGAATATCTTAAATGTATCTCTTTGACAAATATCATAATCTACTACCCACAATTACAAAACCATTTATTTCTCTTCTTTAAGGTTCTTCCTTGGTGGAATCACATATTTTAAAAAATTTCTCCACCCTTGATTGTCTTACCATGTGTTTTCTTACCTCATTAGAATGCAGGTCATAGAATAATCAAGCAGTAGCATCCACTGGAGTTGTCTTCTTGAAGATTCCATTACATACAAATTCAGAAAGTTCTGCTGGTCTTTTCACAAATTCTTATGGATTGAGGTTAAAGACAGTGAGAACAGACTGTAGTTTACCTACATGTTCCAATTATATTTTATCTTTTCCTAGAGTGGGATTACACTATATTGTCAGGTTGGTCTCAAACTCCTGGACTCACGCAGTCCTCCTGCCTCAACCTCCTGAGTAGCTGGGATTATGGGGCTGTGCCAGTATCCCCAGTTGCAGTTGCTTTATTTTAAAATTAAGAAAACTATTGGCACCCAAAGTGGACTCTCTCAAACATTTTAGGGCCCCAACCAGATCTGGAGAAGCTTCCTAATGGTAAGCCAGTCCTGTTTTTAATTTACCAGGCTGGCCTTCATTTGCTCTGAGAGAGAAGATTAATTCATTCTCTGTATTTTCATTGAAATAGAATCCTACTGAAAATAGCAGCATCTCTAGAAGTTCTCTTAGGGGGAGACTTAACAGAGGTAATAGAACTGAAAAATATGGCAAGGAAGATGGCATTCATATTTGTTCGAAAATTACATTTGCATAACAAGATAGGATTTTTATTTAGATTTTCAGGGACCTGAGGAATAACTAAAATTGCTACAAAACACTTCTTACCTTTTCCACTAACTAAGACTTTAGTTTTTTTGTATGTGACCTGTTTTAGAAAATGTTTAACTTTTTATTTAATATTTGTAATGATTGCACAGACCATATATAAAAATTTCAAATATTTACAAATCTTACTTTTACCCAGTTTGCATCAAGTACTTTAAAATAATAATGTAAGTGTACTTTATCAGAGATAATGTCGGATAGGTATACCTTACTATATCTATTGCTGTATGTTTCCCAATCCTGTCATATCTATTTTCTAGTAGCAGAGAAAGAGATGATGACTCTTAAGTAAGCAGTTTGTGAAAAGAAAAATATCTAAATAATGCTTTTTAGAGATAAATTGGTAATAATACTAAAGTATTACATTTTTTTAAAAAACCTATTTTACATGAACATCTCTTTAATCTACAGATAAGATAGAAATTTAATGTGTACTCTCTGTAAAGCACATAAAAGAGCAAGTCTTCAATTTGAAGAATCTAATAACCTGAGAACCCCTTAAGAATCTAAATTAATGGAGGTTACTTAGAGAATTGCAGAACATAGGAAATCCAGCTAGTAAATGTGGAACACTTGGATATACAAAAGGTAAAATGCTGTCTCATGAGGCAAAAGCAAACAAACAAAAAAATATCCAGAGATGTAATAAAAAACTGATGCTGTACGTTTTTCTTGTTGTGTTTTTGGTTTTCCAGTTTATCTATCATCTATCTATCTATCTATCTATCTATCTATCTATCTATCAATTATCTATCTATCTATCTATATCTATCTCTACAAGCATAAAGCATGTATTATGGAGAAACCCATTAATTACCACTGTTTAATAGTTTCCAGATTCCCTTATGATCCTGTAACCTATGATCATCAAAATACCAACTGGCAATCACCTGTTGAAAGTAACCCCTGACTCTATTTTCCTTTTTAGCACTGAAATTGACCTCTTTGACCTTAAGCTTGAAGTTAAAATACTTTCAAAGCCATCACTGAGATTTTACCAGGTAAACTTCAGTTCACACCCTCTTGGAGGCTCAGGTATTCATCTAGCTGAGATTTGGAGGGCAAGCAATCCAAAGTTCAGGGAACAGGGTGAGGTGCCCCATTGTCCAGCAGTAAGTGGAAGAACTTCAGTAAGGGAGCTGAGTCTGAGGCATTGAGGCCCCACTGAAAGTCTTGCAAAACTCAATTCTTTTAACCCTACCTGGATATTGACCTGGGGTACCCAAGGTGAAATCTATCTTTGTGATATTTATTGTTTTGATGAAAGTTTGGTGAGCAAGCCAACAGTGAGTACAAGAGTTTAGAGACAAAAATAATGGGTGAGCTACTTGAGACAATAAACTATTATGATAGGAACATGAATTCGCATATAAAAATTGAATTGAGTGTGTTCGGTTCAGTTCCTGCCTGAAGTCTGATGAGGAACTTCCCTACTTGCCTACAGCAGACATCCCACGTTATGTACTGTCTGATGCTTTGCTCCAGAATATCCTGGAAGTCATGGGGCTGCTTGATTTAGTTCAGATTTAGGAATTTAGCTCAGATTTTAGGATTTAGGAATTTAGTTCAGATTTAGCTCAAATTCTGAAATTTCATGGACCAGCCAAGGATTGCAGAACTTGGAAATTCATATAATACTTTTATCGTGCCAAGTAGGGTCCTTGAAAGGCAATAACTACAGATAATCACCTTCATTTCGAAAATGAAGATAAACTTAACCTTAAAAATGGAAAGACATATTCCCAGAATGAATAGTTCCCCAAATTGAATATTATATTCTGTTATATTCTGTGCTGTGACAATTTCCTGCCATGTGCCTTCTATGTTTTGCAAAACGGCAGTGTCAGTTTTGTCACGGGCTGGAACTGGCCTGAGGACCAGGGTCTAGGGATAATGTCTCTAGTGGTGACTGGTAAGTACTACAACCAGGACTGTCTAATAGCAGCCTCAGTGAAGCACGATGACAGTCATGTATATAATTTTTAAAAAATAACCTAGAAACCGCCAAAGGAGTCTCTTTACCTGACCAGCATCAGAACAGTTGGAGGGAAAAAAACAAAAACAAATATAGTACTTTGTGAAGTCAGTTATAGGGGAGTCAATATTAATTCTACATGAGACATAAAAAGGGTAGAGAATTAATTCACTATTTCATTAGAAATAACAATTCTCAATAAAAAGAAAAGGGATTCATTTTTAAAATCAGCGATCGAATTTATAAGCCTTAGAGGCTTCACAGAGCAGGTTATTTTGAGGCATGTGTTTGGATGCACAATGTATCATATTTATTTCTGTGAGCTGTGTGGGTCATGAGAACCCCACTTTATGCTGTGTTTTAGCTTCTTGAAACACGATGTTGTCAGTTGCAGGAACGCTAATATAAGAAGCAGAACTTGTGTGCATGGTTGGTACACACAGATCACTGAGGGCCATGATAAATGCGCAGGTCTCCTTTTGTTGCACCAGGAAAGCACATGTTTTTCTGCTGTGTTACAAGTTGGTGTGCTTTCGCCTTTCTAACTTGCCCCTTTCAGAATAATTTCCCCAGAGTCAAATTCCAGCTAAGTGGAGCCTTTACATATCGAGGTGGGCGTAAATGCTAGCTGGAGGCTTTTGCTGAAGTTGTAAAAGGTTGATGAGTTCTTTATTGGTTGGCTCAAGGATGAAATTATAGAGGTTTTCCTATCACTTAAATTTTCCATCCAAAACACCTCCCAGTGTATTCAAAATCAGAGGGTAATTGGAAAAGCAGCTTCATAAGATTCTGGCTTTCTAAACAAAAATACAATTGTTTTAAAACATGCACAGTGTATTGTTAATTGCTGGCGGCTTTTTCTTTCATAGTAGCCCAGTCTTTTCTGCCCTGCTTGACTCTTTGTATTTGGCATCTTCATCAGTTTCAGTTATAAGATGCTGTTTTATTCTGGGAAGAACAAATTCTTTCCTTATTTATTGTATCAAAGATGACATGGGAAACCCTCAGTATTGATGTAATTGCATGAAATTATAACAAAACTAAATGGATTTTCATGGACAGAATTTACATAGCTGAAAACAGCATATTTTATGTCTAAGCAAAACACTATCATCTTCTTCTCTGATTGTTGCTCTGTAATTCATCTGGAAAAACAAAATCAAAATAAGTCAAAACAAGGAAATAAGTCTTTCCCTTCACAAAATCTGTCAAATTCCCTAAAAACTGTAAATGGCTTTTATTAGTAATTTTTAAAAATCTCAGATGTAATTACATTAAGTAATTTGGTTTCCAGAGGAGTATGAATAATTGAAAAACACCTGCTGATTTTTTCTGGTAGAGTAAAAAAAGTATATTAATAATTCACGAATAACAAAAGTGAAAAAAGGAAAGGCTTAAATAGAGGAATAATTTTAAATAATGGCAATTTATCAATTTTCAAATTTTAATTTGATTATTTGGTTTGTACCCAAACATGATACCTATTAATTACAGGTGGATGATGTTAGCAAGAAATCAGTTCTACTGTTGGTCTGGAACTTAATGATAAATATTCCTCCTTCACCCCTGCACCTATCTGTTCAGTATGCATCCATATGACGTGAGCTCCAATTGACTCTGGATTACCTATGGCATTGGGATAAGGGCCTATGTGGATAAATGAAATTCACAGATTATCTCAAGACTTTATCTTTCATCTTCCTGCTCTTCCCTCCTGCCAATTTTTTACAGAGATGCTGAGATACAGCAAACTGCCCTCAGTACAGTTCTTTCCCTTTCCTGCTTTGGTTGATGATCTTAACAGAAGTCAAGGGGAGATGGAATGATCAGTGTGCAGGGCGAGGAAAACAGCAGTGACCTTGGCACTTTGTCATGGTAAGTGTGGCTCAACAGGCCATGTTATTTTCCTTGCAAAACATGTTTTCAACCCCAGGCAGTTTTACCCTCCTATCTTGCACAAAGACCTAGTAATTGCTTGGAACCAGTCGAGATGAAAAGGTCCAGCTGCAGCGTAAGTCAACTTACATGGTATCAACACTGTCTGTGGGTGGCGCTTGATTACCCAAGCATGGGGGGCTGTCCCTTCTGTGGTCCTAAACTTTTCTTGAACCCGAAGGTGTTGTCCACCCCTGCTCTTTGGTAGAACTGAGGGTAGACAAGGCTGTACCTTGGTTGACTTTACCAATTGAAGAGAAAGAAAACATGACCAAACACTTGGAAGTGTGTCAGCTTCACACGCGACAACTTTGATGAGAGAAGCACTCATCTCCTTCTGGGGCTTTAATCATGACAAGACTGCGTTTGATGGTTCCTATGTAATCATACATTTGTTCAATAAGATACACTCTGTGTGGGGTTAGGGGTGGCTGGATGGATAAAAATAAATTATTTTTTAAAAGATTAGGATGTGAGTCCTGCTAATAAATCAATCTGTTTATTGTTCTTAAAAGTTAGGACTATCTGCTAAGTACATATTATTTTCATTTCTTTTGAAGAACAAGTGTAGATTCAAACTAAGAATTCCTGTCTCTTCTTTATAAATAATTTATAATTTATTCATTCTACATTCTCCCTTTTCACCATAAAGAATCATTTTAGTATTTCTGACTTTAGGAAAAATAAAGTCCAGGGGATCTAAAATTTAAATCTTCCATATCTAAACACCAGGAGGTGCTCTAAGATAACATTAAAGAACACTTCCTTCCAGATTTACAGATTCCAGTTACATAAAATTTATTAATAAAACTGCTCTGAGAGACATGAAATACTAAGGTGGAGTATAGCAGACCATCTTCTGGGTTTGAAGAACTCTTTCAAGGAGGCTAACAGCTTTGTCAAAATTTCAGTAATAGTAAGGTTTTGCAGAAAGGCGTTTTATACAATCCTACCACAAGGAACTGTGTGGAAGGACAGAGGCTAAAGAGTGTTGACAATGTTTCTGTTTTAGGTAGAAGTATAAAATGCTCTGTGAAAACCAGGTGAGAATACAAAATCAAAAGCTGGAACCATTGCTTTACCTTCTGACTGAGTTATTCTTCTAAATCTGACAACAGGTAAGACTTAGTCGATAATCTTTTCAGGAATATATGTAGTAAAGTAGAAATTGATTTGTATTGTGAATAGAAACCATTCTTTTGAGGCAAAAACCTTCTAATAAGTAATTTAAAAGAAAAACTCTCAGCTTTAAAGTACAACTAACTAATGTAAAATATATAATTTGAGAAATTTTGACATATGTGTTCAGTCATGTGATCATCACCAAAGTCATGATATAGAATATTTACATTACTCAAAAGTGGTCCTTCATGGTCATTTTCAGTTAATATAACAGTCTCAGACCCCAGCAACCACTGATCTTTTTTTTCTATAATTTTCTATAATTTTACCTTTTCTACAATTTTATATTAGTTATTTGTGGCCATGATTTTGCTTATCATGTTTTGAAATTTATCCAGATGATACATATAGGTAGATTATTCTTGTTTTGGAGGGATATTTCATTATTTAAATGTACTGCAATTGGGTTATACACTTAAAACTTCAATATTTGAGTCTTTCGGGGTTTTGGGAGATATGGGTCAAGTTGCAATGAAGACTCAAGCACAAATCATTGCATGGACATATGATTTTCCTTTTATCCTAGGTGAATACCTGGCAGTGGAATGACTAGAACATAATGGGTATATTTTTAACTTTTAAATAAACTTCTTAAAAAGTGGTTCTAACATTTTACATTAATACCCATAGGATATGAAAGTTTCAAATATTCTACACTTCACCAACACTTGGTATGATAAACCTTTTTAGTTTTAGCCTTTCATAGTGGTTTTAATTTGCATTTCCCTAATAATTAATGATATTGAGCATCTTTTCACATTTTAATTTGAGGTCCAAACATCTTTAGAGAACTTTTCATTTAAATATCTTTCCAATTTTTATTTGGGTTGTATTTTCTTGAGTTTTGATTTTTGGAAGTTCTGTGTATATAAAGATACAAGTCCTTTATTAGATATACAGTTATGCTTTGCAAATGTTTTTCTCCCTTTCTGTGTCTTATCTTCAAATTTATTGTTTCAAAGAGAAGTTTTTAGCTTTGATGATTTCTTCATTGCTTTTATTTTGTGACTCATCTCTTACGTGTCATTGGTAAGAAATATTTGCTTGACACAGGGTTACAAATATTGTCTTTGAACTTTTCTTGTAACAGCTTTATCATTTTACATTTTACTTTAGCCCTATGGTTCATTATTTTTGTTAATTTTGTATGTGATCTAAGATTATGTAAGAGTTCATTCATTTTACATATAAATATTTAATTTTTCCAGCTCTCTTTGTTTATTTTTTTATTTTTAATTTTTGATACTAGAGATCGAACTCATGACCTCATGCTTGTCAAGCAGGCGCTTATGCCACTGAGCTAAATCCCCAGCCCAAGCACCCTTTGTTTAAAAGATGATAGTTTCTCCCCTGCTTCCCCACTGTTGGTTGTATGTTTGTCAATAATCAACTATCCATTTGTAGTGCATTTATTTCTGGACTCTGTATTGATCTAATGACCTATTTTTTTCATGCAAGTATTCACTGGCCCAGTTCTGCTAAGCTCCTGAGCTCATGTGTGGTTAGAATGTTTTGGCCATACACCAGTGACCTGTTTTTCTATCTTAATACCACCAGTGCCACCTATCTTGAGTCCTGAAGAGTGAATAGCTACATAATTTGTGATGTCCATTTTCAAACAAAAATATGGACCACTTTGCTTAAAAATTAAGAATGTTGAATGTTAAGGAGGAGAAAGACCTCTATAATGAAAGCCATTGTACTCTGAAGAAAGAGATTGAAGAGGACATTAGAAAATGAAAAGACATCATCTGTTCCTGGACAGGCAAAATCAATATTTTCAAAATTTTTCATATTACCAAAAATGATACATAGATCTAATACAATTCCAATAAAAATACTAACAGCATTCTTCACAGAATTACAAAAATAATTCTAAAATTTACATGGAACCAGAAGAGACAACAGTCAAAGTAGTCCTGAGTAAAAAGAAGAGAATAGTAGGCATTATTATCTCAGATTTCAAGTTCTACTACAAAGTTACAGTTATAAAAAACCAGTAGTGGTACAAAAATAGACATGTGGACCAATGAAATAGAAATAGGAGACACAGCCAGGTGTGGTGGCGCATGCTGTAATCCCAGCATTTGGGAGGCTGAGGCAGGAAGATCACTGTGAGTTCAAGACTAACCTGGACTACATAGTGAGTTCAAGGTCATCCTGAACTACATAGCAAGACCCTGTCTCAAAACAAACACACAAGCCAACAAACAATCAACAAAAGATACACAGAAGCAGCTCCATGAACCTTTTGCCTTCTGTTCTTTAAAAAAGGAACTGAAAATAAATGTTGACAAAAAGATAACCTCTGTAACAAATAGTGCTGGGCCTTATACCAAAATCTAATTAAAACATATCAAAGAGCTAGATATGAAAACAGAAACACTGAATTTGTGGGAAGATACAACAGATAAGACACTCGAAGACATAGGCATGAGCAAGGGCTTTCTGAGCAGAGCCCCAGTGCATGGGGAAGAATTCCAAGAATCAACAAATAGGATTATATCAAATTGAAAGACCCGAGATGACTCACTCAAAAAATGGGCAATTGAAATGAATAGACACTTCTCAAAAGAAGAAGCACAAATGGTCAATAGGTACATGAAAAGATGTTCAGCATCTTTGGCCATTAGGGGATTGCAAATCATAACAACATTGAGAATCCATCTGAGTCTGGTAATGGCTGTTACCAAGAACTCAAAAACAACAAAAGCAGGTGAGGATGTGGTGGGGCAAGGAATACTTCCTCACTGTAGGCAGGAATGTGAAGTAGTACAATCACTATGGAAGTCAGTATGGAGATTTCTCAAAAAATTAGAAATACAGTTCTATTTGACATAGCTATACCTCTCCTAGACATCATGCCAAAAGGGTTAAAGACATCATACTTCAGTGATACATGCTTATTCATGTTTACAGCAACACAATTCACAGTAGCTCTAAAGGTTAAATACTGCATTCTCTTATACAAAAAACACAAACTATGCATAATTTAAAGAACAAAATGAAGGAGAGATGTTAGGAAACAGACAGGTATACGTTTTCAAGATGGGATAGATGATCAGGAGAAAGCATAAAAGATTTAAATTACAGAGGGAAATGGAATTAAAATTGATCAAGATTAATTTCCAAAGATGAATATTATTTTGCATCACAACACATACTAATAAAATTTTTAAAAAGAATTTTAGGATGGTGACAAAGGATATTAAACTAAACACAGGACCCTTCTAAAAGTGGGGCCTTGTGCAGACACACAGGTCACATACTCATTGGCCTGTCCTGATTGGTAGCATTATAAACTGTCTTGAAATAAAAATAAGATTAAGGTAGTATTTCAACTGCATTCTTCTTTTCAAAATTGTTTAGACTCTTCTGACTTAGTCACATTTCCATATTAAGTTTAGAAACAGTTCACTGATTTCTTTAAAACTCCTAATTTTTTCACTAGGATTGTACTGAATTTAGAGATCCATTTGAGGAGCACGTTTATTTCACAATATAATACCTTCAGACAAATTTAGCAGCACCTAGATTGTTTTCCTTTGGTGAGTTTTGTAGTTGGTACCTTTCAAGGAACTTGTCTATTTCATCATTGTTGTTAAATTTCTTTGTATACAGTTGTTCAGAGTATTTCCTTACTCTGATTTCACTTTATTAGTGACATATATTCTTGAAATTGACAGTTTTTTATCATTTTTCTCTCTCAGTTATCATATAAGCATTTTATTAATTTTATTGATTTTTCTCATTAAATCATCTTTGTTTTCACTGATTTTTATTATTTTTTAAAGTTAAGTTTACTGGTACATTTTAAATATACATCATGATCATATTCATCATAGGAAATTTGTATCTGTACATGATAAATTTTGGTTTCCTTTTTTTCCCAATCCCCTCCCCTCCTTTCAATTCTCCTTCCCCTCCTTATTAACAAAGCTTTGTTTCCATTTTATACTTTTTTCTTATCATTTTTTTCTTTTCCTTTCCTTCCTTTATCTCTACTCCTACCCTAATTCCTCTTTTATTTTGAACAATTTCTTTCCACTTCATAATATTTATTGCACATTTTGGCCCTAATTTACTTTTTCAGTTTTTCACACCAGGGAGACAATGCAATGTTTACACATGTGAGTCTGATTTATTTCACTTACTTGTATGGTCTCAAGTTGCATCCATTTACCAATAAATGTCTCAAGTTTATCATTCTTTATGGTTGAGTAGGATTTCATTGTATAAAAAAACTCACATCTTTTTTATCCACTCCTCTGTTAATGGGCATTTGAGTTGTTTCCAAGATTCAGCTAATACAAACTGTACTGATATAAACATGGGTGCACTTATATTGCTGTGGTATGATGTTTTTTATTCTTTCATGAAGATACCCAGAAAGGGAATAGCTAGGTCAATTGGGACCTCTAATGCTAGTTATCTGGGGACGTTCCATACTGATTTCCACAGTGGTTGCACCAGTCTACACTCCCACCAATAATGGAGAAGGGTTCCTTTTCCCCCGCTGCCCCTCCAGCATTTGTTATTGGTTGATTTCTTGATAATAGCTATTCTTTCTGGAGTGAGATGGAATCTCAGCATTGTTTTAATTTGCATCTCTTCAATAACCAGTGATGTTGAACGTTTTTTCATGTATTTATTTGCTATTTTTATTTCATCTGAGAAGTGAGTATTCATGTGAGATGCTTCTGTTTGGATTGTGTCGTTAAATTTGAGGAGTCTGATTTTTTCAATTCTTTGTATGTTCTAAACATAATTCCTTTGTCTGAGAGACAGTTGGCTAAAATTTCCGCCATTCTGTGGGCTTTCTTTTCACTTTGTTGTTGATTTCTTTTGCTTTGCAAAAGCTTTTTAATAGGATGAGATCCCAGTTATTTATTCTTTGTATTATTTCCATGTGATTGGGATTTTGCTCATGAAGTCTTTGCCTACACCTATATTTTTAAGGATTCTCCTTATTGTCTCTTCCAGCCGATTTAGTGTTTCAATTTTAATATTTAGATCTTTGGTCCATTTCAATTTTAGTTTAGTGCATGGTGATAGACATGGGTCTGGTACTAGTTTTGGCATGTGGTATGCCAGTTTTTCCAGCACCATTTATTAAAGAGGCTGTCTTTCTTCCAGTGAACATGTTTGGCCCCTTTGTCTAAAGTTAGGTGGTTGAGTGTATTTGGAGTTATTTATACATCTTTCAATTGGTTCCATTATTCCTCAGGTTTTTTTGTCTGTCTGTTTGTTTGTTTGTTTGTTTTTTGCGGCACCGGGGATCGAATTCACAGCCTTGCTCCTGCCAGGCAGTCGCTTAAGCTGCTGAGTCAAACTCCCCGCCCTGGTTTTTTGAGGCAGGGTCGCACTATGTAGCTCAGGCCGGCTTTGCGCTCACGTTGTGGCCCAAGCGGGCCTCGAACTCACAACGCTCCGCGTACCTCAGCCTCCCGAGTGCTGGGATTAAAGGCGTGCGCCACCACGCCCGGCTTTGTTTGATTTTTAATCACAGTAGCTTTGTAGTATAATTTCAAGTCAGGAATCGTAATTCCCTCCGCCTTGCCTTTGTTGCGAAGAATTGTTTCTGCTATTCTAGGTCTCTTCTCATTCCAAATGCATTTTAGAAATGTTTTCTCTAATTCTCTGAGGTATGCTAATGATATTTCGATTGGGGTTTTATTAAATCTGTGTAACAGCCAGGTGTAGTGGTGCACGCCTTTAATCCCAGCACTCAGGAGGCTGAGGTAGGAGGAGCATTGTGAGTTCAAGGCTGGCTTGGGCTACAGCATGAGCAAGGCTGGTCTGAACTGCATAGTGTGACCCTGCCTCAAAAAAAATAGGGCTGAGAGTTTGGCTCAGTGGCTTAAGTGCCTGCTTCGCAGGCGCAAGCTTATGAGTCCAATCTCTGTTACTGAAAATATCTGTATAACAATTTTGGGAGTTTGGCCATTTTCACTGTGTTGATTCTTTCTATCCATGAGCAAGGTTTATCTTTCCATTTTCTGATATGTTATTTAATCTCCCTTTTCAGAGTGCTGTAGTTTTCAAAATATAGATCTTTTGCATCCTTTGTTAGATTGATTCATAAGTATTTCCTTTTTCGGATGGTATTGTGAAGGTTGTGTATTTCCTCAGTAAGTTTGTTGTTTGTGCACTGGTATGCTATTGATTTTTGAATGTTGATTGTAAATTCAGCTACACTACTGAATTTGGTTATTAAATCTAGAAGTCTTTTGGTGGAATTTTTGGAATTTTCTATGTAGAGTATCATGTCATTTGCAAATAATGATAACTTCTTCTCCTTTCCTTATTCCTGTTATTTCTCTCTCTTGCCTAATTGCTCTGGATAACACTTCCAGAACTATACTGAATAGCAGTGATGATAGTGGACATCCTTGCCTTGTTCCTGATTTTAGAATGAAAGCTTTCAGTTTTTAGTCATTTAGTATCATGTTGGCTGTTGGTTTCTCATAGATGGATTTTATAAGATTGAGGTAAAGACCATCTATTCCAATTTGCTGTAGGGTTTTTTTTTTTTTTATCACAAATGAGTGTTGAATTTGTCAAAAGCTTTTTCTGTGTCCATTGGGATGATCATATGGTTTTTATCTTTGTCTTTGTTAATATGGTGTATTACATTTACTGATTTGCATATGTTGATGAATCCTACTTGGTCATTTTCTTGGTTACTTTTCTGTCATTGCTGGGACAAAATACTCAATGCCCAAAATTAAGAAAGAAAAGGTTTATTTAGCTCACAGTTCATAGAGGTCTCAGTCCATAACCAGCTGGCTCCAAGGCAGGGTGGTATAGAGAGGAGCAACAGTTTAAGATGGCAGAAGACAGCAAGAACTAAAAGAGAGGGGAGCAAGCTTCTTTCTTTTCCTCTCATATATTGAAAGCATGCTACTCCCTCTCCCCAGGGTGGGTGTATCACTCACACTATCTCTGTGCCCTCCTCTTGCACAGGGTGAGGATGTTTACAAAGTGAAGACCCTCGTCCCCTGCTATGTCACTTAAACATCTTAACTTCTCAAATTGACACAATGAACAACATCATTGAAACCCAAGGGCATGTCCTCTACACACTAGGATGTAGAACTGCTGAGTTACTTAGTTAAGCTTCTAGATTTCTCAGTTTGACACAGTGACACATTACAGTCATGTTGTATAATCTTCTTGATGATTTGTTGCATTCTGTTTGCTAGTAACTTATTGAGGATTTTCTCATCTATGTTCATTAGGGAGATTGGCCTGTAGTTTTCTTTTTTGGTTGAGTTCTTCACTGATTTTGGTATCAGGGTAGTACTTGCTTCCAGGAATGATTCTGGAAGTATTGCTTCCCATTCAATTTAATTAAGGAATTTTAACTTAGTGGCATTAGGTCTTCTCTAAATTTCTTGTAGAATTCAATGGTGAATCCATAAGGCCTTGGGCTTTTCTTTGTCAGTACGGTTTTGATTATGTTTTCAACTTTATTGACTGATACAGGTTGCTTAGAATTTTTATATCTTCTTGATTCAGTTTTGACAATTCATCTGTGTCTAGGAATCTGCCCATTTCTTTTACATTTTTCATCTTATTAGAGTACAGGTTCTTAAAGTAGGTATTGATTATTTTCTGGATTTCTGTAAGATCCATTGTGATCTCACTCTTTTTGTTCCTAATTGCTAGAAATTGAGTCTTTTCTTTCATCTCTCTGATAAGTTCAGATGGGGGTTATCAATTTCATTCAGTCTTTCAAATAACCAACTCTTCAATTCATTGATTCTTTGTGTTGTTTCCTTAGTCTCAATTATATTAATTTCTGTTCTGATTTTTATAATTTCCTCTTTTGTACAAGCTTTGGGTTTGATTTGGTCTTCTTTTTTCTAGTTGTTTATTTGAACTTATTCTGTTTTCCTGATATGAGAATTCACTGCTATAAATTTCCCTTTTAGGACTGTATACCCCACAGGTTCTGGTATGTTGTATAGCCATTATCGTTTAATTGTAGCTAATGTTTAATTTCTTCTTTAATTTTCTCTATGACCCATTGGTTGTGCAGGAGGGTATTGTATGTGTTTATGTAGCTTTTGTGGTTTCTTTTGCTGTTGATTTCCAATTTTGTTGAACTACAGTCAAGTAACATGCATAAGATAATTTCAATTCCTCTGCATTTACTTAAGATTATTGTGTGGGCTAATATGTGGTAAATTTTGGAGACTGTCCCATTTGGATCTGAAAAGAATATCTATTCTGATGCTGTGGAGTGGAACACTCTATCAACAACTACTAATTCCATTGGTTCACAGGTTTATTTTAATAATTCTGATATGTCTTTGTTGTTTTTTTTTTTGTCTAGTTGATCTATCTAACTGTGAGAGTGGGTAGTAAAGTCCCCCATTAAAATTGTGTTAGTGTTTATTTGATTTTTCATGTCCATTAATATTGGTTTTATGTAGTTGGGTGCACTGGTATTTGGTGTATATATATTTGTGGTTGTCATCTTTTCTTCTTGGAGTCTTCCCTTAACAATTATATAGTGACCTTCTTTGTCTCCTTTGATCAATCCTGGCTTGAAATTCACATTTTCTACTAACAGAATAGCTACCCTTGCTTTTTCCTGGGCTCCTGTCACATGGAGTATTGTTTTCCATCCTTCAACTTGCAGTCTATGAATTTCTTTTTGAATTAAATGTGTTTCATGAATGCAGTATATTGTTGGATCTTGCTTCCTGATTCACCCTGCCAGTCTGTTTCTTTTGATTGGTGAATTTAGACCATTTATGTCTATGGTTATAATAGATATTTATTGGTTTATCTTTCTCATATTATTCTCCTGTTGTTGGCTTCCTGTCTTTACTTTCTGTTTAATTGCTTGCCCAGCATGCTGGCTTCCTTTTATTAGTGTTCTTGTGCTTATGGTCTTCATTTTCTCTTTCTAAGGTATTTTTCAGAACGTTCTGAGAAGCTGGTTTGGTGGTCATGAATTTCTTCAGTTGTTCTTTGTCATGGAGGTATCTTACTTCTCCATTGATTTTGAAGATAATTTTTTAGGGTACATCAATCTGGGTTGGAGGATGTTTTCTTTTAGGGCTTGAATTTCTTCACTCTAAGATCTTTTTGATTTGAGGGTTTATATCAAGAAGTCTACTGTGATTCTGATGGGCTTTTCTTTATAGGATATTTGTTTCTTTTCTCTAGCCTCTTTTCATATTCTGTTCTTGGGCTGAGTTTCTGGAATCTTGATAAATATATACCTTGTTGTAGATTTATTTGGGTAATGGCTGTTTGTAGTGCTGTGTGGTTTATATCTTTGTATGTCAAATTCTTTATCCTATGTTTGAGAAGTTTTCTGCTATTATTTCTGTGAAGAGTTTTTTTAAATGGCATTTGCAGTCTCCAGCTTTCTCATGGACTCCAATCAGTCCTATGTTGTTCTTCTTTGCTTGGTTTTACAGTTGTTGGATTGATTTTTTATGGTCTCTTGATTTTTCTTAGTTTTTTTTTTTTTTTGGTGAGGTCACTAGCCACAATTCTGTCTTCTAGGTCTGATATTCTATTCTCACTTTCTTTCAATCTGTTGCAAATGTTATCAATGGAGATTTTAATATCCTAGATTTTTGTTTGGATCTCTTTAATGGAGTCCATTTCTTTCCTATGTTGGGCATTAATGGTTTCCATCATTTTCCTAAGCTCTTCTCCTTGTTCTATGTCTGCTCTAGCTGTTTTTCATTTTGATTGTCACTTCTTTTTGTACATGAAAGATTTTTTTTCTGTTGCTTCTTCCATTTGTTTTTTTCACTTCTGTTGCTATCCTTTTAGAAAGTTCCAGTGCTTGCCTTCAATTTTCTCTATCTCATTGTGCTTTTGTCCTGGATGGGCTGGTGGTCTGGGATTGCATTTTACTTCTGTGTCTTGTCATTTTCTACTTTCCATTTTTTATTTTATGTTGTTTTCTGGGTTGATGCTTATTGATTTCTTACTGCAGATATCTTTATTAGTAGTATCAAGGCTTCCCTAGGAAATTACTGTTCCTCAGGGATGTCTTCTAGATGTAGGTGATTCTTGGTCTTTGTGTCTATCCCAAGAATCAGCTTTCCCTATTTATTAAGAATGAGAAGTTGATATCTATTTATTTGGCTCATTACCAGTCCTTTGGTAGTGGAGTACAATGATGGTTATGACCCTATACAAGCACAGTATTGTCATACAAGGGAGAAAAACTGATTATAACATGTATGACATCCTGGATAAAGTAGTACAGTTAGCAAAAACAATTGTATCAAGTACAGCCTACTTACTGACAAACGGTGGTAACTATTAACCTGATGTGTTTAACCATAGGAGCAGATTTTACTGTTATATAACAAAATCCAACATATATCAGGAACTTGTATGCAATGACTTCCCCCTTAGCAGAGTGATTTTACTTTGTAGTGTAGTGGGGTGTGTTTAAGAGGGATTGGAGCAATATAGAGAGATGAAGGAGGTCAAATATAACAGAAGCAAGGCTGGAGGGCTAAAGATGATCACCCATATTTTGGGAAACTGACAGACACAGTAGAGAAAGAATGAAAGAGAAAGCAAAGGAGTATTGAAGTGAACCAGATAAAGAAGATACAATATTTACTAACATAAAAATGTCATACAATCAGAGAGGTAGCTGAGGAAAGAGAGAAAGAAGATGAGTAGAAGAAAACAAAAAGAATGCTAAGAAAGCTAAATAGTGAAACAAGAAAAAAAGAAAACAAAAACAAAACAGAAATAACCGTAACAAAACAAAATGAAACAAAATAACCCCAACCAAACAGAAAAAGGAAAACCTATCAGACAAACAAAGAAAAATAAAAGCAGTTAAATTCCTCTGGTGTCCACAGTTCTGTGTTAGTGTCCAAGTCAGATCCCAGAAATATGCTGTGTGCTCCACCCAAGTTAGCAGTGGGATTTGTGCTGAGTATGGGGATGATCTTGGCCTCTGAATGTGAGGGTTGGGATGGCCTTCTGTTGCTGGAGTTCTCCCAGAGCCCTTTGATATAAAATGGCAGCTCCACCCAACTGCTGGCTTATATTCTCAATGCTGCTTTGGACTTTTCCATGACACTGGTTCCACGGGGCCACCATGTTCACCTGCACAGGGGCCTTCTCTCTTTCTGGTCCATGCCAGTTGCCTCATTTCATTATTGTTTTATATTTTAACTGCATTGATTGACACTCTTATGTGTGTTATTTTCAACTTTTCACTGAATTTTGTCTTTCTTTTTCTAGTTTGTTAAGTGAAAATTGAGATTTATTTGAACCCTTTCTTTTCTAGTACATGTGATTAGTGCTATAATTCTCCAAGGAATCATTACTTTAATTCTAAACCACAGATTTTGATATTCTATTTGTATTTTTAATCTCATTAAAATGTTTTCAAATTTTAAAATTCTTCTTTAATCATTGGATTATTTAAAAATGTGTTATTTGTCACTGAATATTTCAGAATTTTCCAAAGATCTTTCTATTATTTATTTCTAATTCAATTCTATTGTAGTGAGAGAACAGTACTTATAGCACTTAAATCTTAGTGGATGCTGATTTACTCTGGTAGCTATTATAGGAACTATTGCCCTTCAGTAGGAAGCATATTTTGTTTCTGTTGCATGGGGTGTTTTACCAATTTCAGTGAGGATGACTGGTGATGCTGTTGAAGTCTTTAATATCCTTATTGATGTTCTGATTTTTTTTTTCTGTCCATATTTTTGAGGAGGGTTTTGAAAATCCAGTCATAGTTGTAGATCTATTTCTACTGAGAGTTCATATATTTTGAAACTCTGATATTACATGTAAAAACATGTAGGATTGTTGTGCTCCATGATATATTAAACCCTACCTTCATGTAATGACTCTATCACAGTAATATTCCTTTTCCTAAAATACACTTTTTAAAGAAAATAAAACTCCAGCTTTTATTTTATTGCTGTTAGAACAGTATCTCTTTTTCCATGCTTTTTCTTTCAACATGCTGGGACTGTGCTTTTAAAATGTGTTTCTTGTGGACCTACTACAGTTGTGTCTTCCTTTTAGTCCAATTTGATAATCTCTGCTTGATTGATGAGTTTTAGACCGCTTATATTTAACATGATTACAGATATAGTTAAATTTTAGTGTTTTGCTACTCTGTTCTCTGATTTCTTTTGTGCATTTTCTACTGTCTATTGGATTAATGTTACAATTTTTACCTTGTTGTTACTTTATTATCTATAATTTTTCTTTTATTACTTTAGTTTCTTTGGCTTATAGTTTTTACATCTCTAAATAATCATGGAGAATTACAACATGTTATGTGCAGCACAACCTTATGGCAATAAAAGAAATGTACTTCCATTTCTTCCTTTCCATTCTTTATGCTAGCGATGTCATGCATTGCATTATACTCATGTTATAAAACCATGATACATTGCTGTTATCCTTGTTTAAATAGTCAATTATGGTTAAAGAGCATTAAGTGAGAAATATTTGATACATTTAGTTATACACAATTCCAGTATCTTCACTCCTTAGTGTCATTTTTCTACCTGGCATTGCTTTTCTTCCAGAAGGATTGCTTTTAATATATATTGTACTGTGGGTCTGCTGGTGATAAATTCTTTCTGTTTTTGTGTGTATGAAAGTATCTTTGTTTTGTCTTCAGTTTTGAAATTTATTTTTTTAGGAACAGAATTCTACATTGATGATTTGACTTTTTTTCAATCGACTTCTCATTTGAATTAATTACTACAAGAAATCTATTGTTATCTTTGTTTCTATTTTTATACAGTCTTATTGTTTTCTTTATGTGGTAAGATTTTTTCAACACTGGCTTTGAGGAATTTGATTATGATGTGCTTTTATGTAGTTGTTTTCATAGTTCTTGTGCGAAGTTCATTGAGTTTCTTGAATACATGCAATTACACTTTATATTAACTTAAAGAATTTTCAGCTATTATTTTATTTGTTCTGCTCTCTGTGTATACTCTTGGAGAATTCAATTACATGTATATTGAACCATTTGAAGTTTCCCCACAGCTCACTACTACTCTTTTTAGTTTTGATATTATTTTTCTTTCTGTCTGTTATTTTGGGTAGTTTTCACTGTGATGTACTTACGTTCACTAATTTTTTGAAACATGTAATTTGTTGTGAATTCTATTGAATATTTTAACTTGGGTACTGTTGTAGATAGGGGTTGCAAGGAGAGCAATTACATGCAGGACACATAATTTATGGTATCATTTATAATGGCCACCAAAGGAGTCAAATGTAAAGAAAGTGCAGGAAATCTGTCCACTCCACTGAAGACCTGGAAAATCCAGTGGAGGGCCTGGATTCCATGGTAATAACTTGCATGAGTTTGGCTGAAAACCTAGAGCCCATGACAATGACTCATGCAACTCTATTTCATGGATCTGTGCTGGGAAGGCCCAAAGTTCAGATGTAGAAGCTAAAAGTCTAGTCCAGCGGGGTGAAGGGTCTGTGCCAGCAAGGTGAGGGTTTTGTACTGGAGCCAAGAAGCGACGCTCAAAATGAGGAACAGGGCTCCCCTGAAAATTACTACAGCCATCTCAGCAACAACGAGATCCTGAGCTCCTCCAATGATGAGAACAGCCAAGTACATATCAGGAAGCCAGCGTGAAGAGCTTCTCCTGGAGATTAAGCGGAACACATCTTCTCCTCCAGGAAGCCATGCTCAAAGCAAGTACCAAAGCTCCCCCAAAGTGAACCACACAGCCATTCTCAGCAACAAGGTCCCGAGTTTCTCTGATGATAACAGCCAAGTTCATATCAGGAGAACCAACAGCTCCAAAAACAACACTTAGGAGAACCCACAGCACTATTCTTCCTCTCCAGGTCTCCTTTTTATGCTGCCAACAGTCTTCAGGTGGGCCCACGCTCAGCACTATACTAATTCAGTTTATCTGGTGTTTAAGTTGACCACTAGTTACCAATCCTCTACAGATACCCTATTTTCACCTAGAAATTTTGTTTGGGTTATTTTTATGTCTTTCCTGTCTACTTAACTTTTTGTTCATGTGAAGTATAGTTAAAATACCTATTTTAAACTGGGCATGGTGGTACATGACTATATTCCTAGCACTCTGGGAGGATGAGGCAGGAGGATCATAAGTTTGAGCCCAGCCTGGGAAACTTAGTAAATTGGAGGGAGCTGGTCTGAAAACAATAAAATAAAAAGTGCTGGGGATGCACCTCAGTGTGAAGGCCCCGAGTTTAATTTTAGTATGTCCCTCCAATAGTCTCTTTTAATGTTCCTGTCTGCTAATTTTAACACCTGTGTAAGTTTGGCATTGAATGATTTTTATCATGGTTCATATTTTCCTCACTCTGTATAGTCAGGATAGTTCTTGGGTGGTAGATTTTGTGGTTTTTGTATTGTTGGGTGTTGGATATTTTTATACTCGTATCATCACTCTTGAGATTGTGTGTGTGTGTGTGTCTGTGTATGTGCGTGTGTGTATTTAGAATGTAGTTGAAGTGCAAATGATTTGCTATTTCTTGCATCTTCCTTTTGAGACTTGTGATATGGGACTAACTAGCACAGCATTTAGTCTAGGGTTGTTTATTTCTCACTGATGACTCAAAACAGTTCTGTGAACTCTGCCCAATGACCCAGGTGCTACTCAAGTCTGGCTGGGAGTAACAAGAACTATTCCTAATACTTTGTGCCACAGTCCCTCTAATCCTTCTAGGTGGTTCTTTCTCTGGATTCCCTTTCCTCACACGCAGGTACTAATCAGTACTTAGGGAAGACCTTCTGCAGACCTTAGGATTCTCTCTGTGTTTACCATTTTCTTCTCTAGTAGTCTTTCCTACCGATTCCAGCCATCCTGATATCCTCAAGTAATCAGCCCAGTCCCTAGGAGTCCACCAGGTTTTGCATGAGTTCTCCCTCTCTGTTCTATGGCTTGGAAATTATCATAGTCATTTGCCTTACCTAGTTTGTACCTTTTTCTCTGGGATCATTGCCTTTTATTGCCTGATGTCCATTGCTTTGAAACCACTGCTATGCTCCACTATGATCAAAATATTTAGTGAATGTTTAAATTTTTAAAATTTATTATAGTAAAACATAAAATGCCATTTGTTCCCCTCAAAATATGTCTCTCATTTTGAAAAGACTTATTCCATCCTCTTGCTACTTTCTAAAGTAGTGCTGTCAATCCTCTTTCATGTGCATTTAAAGACCTCATGAGGAGTGATGAGACATATGGTGGATGCTGCTGCTGTGTGCCATCCAACGGGGAGGTGGGCCAGTGCCGAGAGGGTGTGTCCTCACCCACCTCGTTCACCACCTCTGGCCCTGTGAGACTTCTGACTGCTCCTCAGAGTCAAAGTAATCATAAAGGATAACCTTTTTGAATCAGTTCAAGACATCAGTTCTAGAGGCAGCCACTAGAGCACTAAAGATACAAAAATGGACTTATAGAACTGCTTCTGAAAGTAACAAGAATGATGGACAACTGTGTTTGAAGACAGCGGGATTAATGGCAATGTTATCTCCTGCTATAAGATATTTAAAAATTTTAAAAATCACTATAGTTTTCAAAGATATATATATATATATATATATATAGTCTTTTTTTGTATTTCAAATTGGAGAACAAGTCCACTCTCATAAATTTGATAACTACTTTAATCATCAGTGGCTCTTTTCTACAGAATTCACTGATTTTATTGATAATTATCCAGTTTTTAGTGATAAAGGAAGAATTCTTTCTCTGACTTGCAGAAGAGTGAAATATTTTATCCTTTTTTGTTGTTGTTGTTATTGTTTTTGGAGTGTCAAAAACAGTTTGCATTATAAAATCATTGAAAATACCAAAACTGTGTTGTAACTTCCAAAAAATATTGAATATGTAAATTAGGGTATAAGTCTTGATTTATTCTTGGGCATTTTGATTAATAAGTGATATTTAGAAGAATCCTATAATTTAAATCTAAGCTCTTATTATTTCTTTCATTGTCAGTTCTAAGAGTCCCCTAATTTATATAACTAATACAAAAATTTGAGAACTATGGAACCAATAATGATCATAAATTGTCCTGCTCTTTATTACTGTAAGGTTTCAGGGTGAAAAAATCGCACTTGACTTACAGCATAACAATAGTTGTAACTCTTAATCAATCCATTGTGACATTTTAATTTTATTTTAAAATGCTGTCACAAAATAAAACTTTGAGCATTATAAATTTTAGAACTTGAAAAATTATAAATATGTATTTATAAAACTATTATATAAACCTTCAAATATTGCTATCTATTTATCTATCTTTTGGAACATTCATCTGAGTGTAGTATACCCATTATTTTGCAGCTATACTCTTTTACCATTAAAATATTTTAAATATTTTGTGTGTTGGCTTTTATAGTCCTCTTTTTATTTATTTGCAAAAGATATTTCTGATGTGTACTTACTCTACCATCTATAATCAGATTGCTCAGTGTTGTAAACGTAATTCTTTTTTTGACTGAAGAAATCAGTATCAGTGTACCTGTTTTATGTTTGATATTAAACACCTTTAGTGCTTGTGTTTTATTTCTGGAGTTCTTGGACCCTTTCAATTGGCATATTCAGATGATAATTTCTGGCAAAGGTAAACTGTGACTGCTTTTTAAGGTTTACAACAGCAAACTCTGTGAAAGCTTCCTTTGCCAAAACTCAGCCCACAGCCAAGCCAACAGGTCTCTCCAGTCTCACTGTATTGTTTCCGGCCACGAGGTGTCAGGCTGTTTTCTGTAGAGGTTTCAGAAGAAAGCCTCAATTCACATTTGGCTACCGGAATTCGGCCTAAGTGAATACCATCAACAGGTCCTGTTTGGTGACCATACTTTACAAAAATGTTCAAATTCATGTTTATGCATATGTGGGACTCTGAGGTCGGGACTGTTCCTTCTGTGAAGTCAGGCGTAATGTATTCCCAAGGGAGGTTTAGAATTACTAAGAAATTTCCAATACCATTGTCGAATGGTTTGATGAAAGGAACTTTTTCAGAATGAAAAGAAAATCACCTTAAAAATAACACAGATGTGTCACCCTTTTAATATTGCTCGTCGTAAAAGCTCAAAGTGCTTCCTGAGATGTAATCAGATTGTCACTGCAGCCACGGAGAGAACGCTGGTCATAGGGCTCGTAGGCATCTGTGAGCTCCCCATTTCCCTCTAAGAGAAAAAGAAGGACAAGAGCCTACTGTACAAATCCCCTAGGAAAGTCTCTTGGCAGACACAGTCTCTTAGAAGCCACAAAACAGTAAAGTGAGAGCAGTATTACTAGCCTAAGATTCAATGAGTTGAACAAGGTCATGCAGCTAAGAAGTTCCAAAGTCAAGGTTTGAATCCAAAATTATCTTTTCCCAAATCCTGTGCTTTTTCCTCCAAAGGAAGTTTTCTCCCCCACCATAGGGTATTTTCTGTGTATGTGTGTGTGTGTGTCTGTGTATGTGTGTGCACATGTGCACATGCATGTACACAGAGTTGCTACAAGATTCTGAAACATTTCTGTAACCTAATATTAAAAAATCCACATAACTTGCATGTATTTCACATGTAAAAGGAAATAAATTCTAATTAGTGTGAGTCCACTACTAAGTACTCTCTAGTATTCTCTTTGTAAAATTTGAGGGTCTGGGTGTGGAGTTCAGACTAAGAATCTGATCTCTGACAATTTAAAGGAAACCACATTTTATTTTTTAAAATTTATTTAGTTTTTTACTAGTACATGTTTGCAGTGCATGCAACATGATTGCAGTGACAATCTGTTTGAAATCATCTTGGGGAGTTGGTACATGCACATAATACAACTCATAATACAACTTGCTTCTTTTTTTTTGTCTTTTTGAGACAGGTTCTTGCTGTGCAGTTCAGGCTGGCCTTGGGCTCATTTCGTAGCCCAGGCTGGTCATGCCTGGTTGTTTCTTTCTTTTAAATCTTCTTCCCCATCCCCCTTCCTTCACTTCTCCTTTAATTCCCTTTCCTCATGTTCATTCTTACTGATATTACTAATCTTAGCTCAGGTTATGGCATACAATGTTTACATTCACTGAGATTATCAGGTTCCTTTACATGGCTCATCTTAACTCTACTCATTTCCCTTCCCAATCCCTCTCACCCCTTACCCTTGGTCTCTTGAGAACCTTTCCATTTGCAAGAGATCCAGCCCTTGTCTCCTAGCCACCCTCTGTTGAGCTCTTTGTACTTTACTGAAATGAGAGATACCATATGGTACTGCATTTTAAAAACATGTCCTCTTTCTTTGGTTATCACTGGAACTAGAAAAGAGAACAACCTAATCATGAGAGGAAAACTGTAGCATAATGGAGGAAAAGCCTATGAGTGGATTAGTGAATAAGAGATTTCTTAAGGTCAGGACTGGAAGTAACTTTTTTAGGACAGTGATGTCTGATATCAATTCAAAGTTGTTTCTTGTTCAATGTGATACTCATCCTCTTTTATCATTAAATTTCAGTTAAATTGATTACATTTATTATCCTTATGTTGGTTTTAATTTGGGTAAAGAGGAAAGGGGATTATGGCCACAGTTGGGCACAACAGTAAGGTAGGGGAGCAGCAGTCACAGAAGGCTGAGCACAAGCAGCCATCAGGAAGCAGAGGGTGGCGGGGAGTGCAACTCTCTAATCCAGCTACCTAGAAAACCTAGGCAGGGTGCTGCATCCCGGTGTAAGTTACACAGCAGGTCCCAGTCAGCCTACAAGACATTGAAACTGTTGAGTACCTCTTTCTCTTTCTTTTTTTCTTTTTCTCTTTCTTTCTTTCTTTCTTTCTTTCTTTCTTTCTTTCTTTCTTTCATCATTATGTACTCCAAACATATACTAATAAAATTAAAAGGTAAATAAAAGCAGAATAGCAGTGAGACATACTTATTGTTTAAGGTTGGAAAATAAAACCAAACCCAAGAAAAATTTATAATATTTTTAATATTATAAAATATTCTATCAATTTCATTTACTAGTTAGCAGTAAAATATGATCTAAAATTATCTCTAATGCAGTGGTGACTAAATGTATCATCTTTGATGTTGCCTGCATTATCTCAATTGTTGTAAGAATTTCTTTAAAACATTTTTTCCTTGGGCAACCTAAAAAGGTATACGTAGTGAAATATTGTAGATTGCACAAGTAAATAGACATTTGTTTTACTTGATTGTCTGGTGAGAGCTTTCTTCTTGGTTTGCAGATAGCTGGCTGCCTTTTCCTCACACCAGGGTGAGGAGTGCTTCTGTTTCTTTTATGAAAGGTACTAATTCCCTTCATAGGGGCCTCATTCTCATGACCTAATTACCACCCAAATGAACAACTTTCTGATTGTCTCATACTGAGGGGTTTGAATTGCAACATCTCTATTTGGGGGAGACACGAACTGTCAATTACAGTATCATAGAATCTATATTATTTATAATTCTAGCAACAGTAAGCATTTTAAAAAATATTTTTCTAAAATGTCTGTATAAAATATCTTTATTCTTACCGATAATTTTAGGAATTTTCTTTCCAATCCAATTCATTTTAAAGTGAGAGAAGCAATGGAATTCTTTTGCATATGCATTTCCTTATACTTCTTACATCTGCTGCACTCTAGTGAATTTCTTTACCCTTTTACACTTCAAACCTCTCAGTTATGATCTATGGCATTTTAATGATTTTTAATCTTGGAAAAATAATTTTGAGTCAGGATCTTGCTATGTAGTAGTCCAGGCTGGCCTTGAACTTCCAGCAATTCTCCTGCCTCAGCCTCATGTGTTCTGGGGTCACAGGTTTGTACCGATGTGGCCCAGCGTCCCAAATATTTTATGTTACCCTTACATATGTTATTTTTCTCTGGGGTCACTATAACTTCTACTTTTACCACCTCTTTCTGTACATGTGTGAGGTAAAAAATGTGAATAATTATTTTACCAGTAAGGCAACTACTTGAGAAAGTAAAAGAAAAAAACCAAAACCCTGAGAATGAAGTTTGGGGAGAAATTCAGAAGAGATCCTGGTCAAAGTCCCCTCTGCTCATACAGGGTAACTTTTTCTGGATGTGGCAGACAGGTTCTGGAGTAATCCCAGAGGCCCCAACTCTTTTTTTAAACCAAGAAATGCAAGTCTTCTGCTCTTCAGCCAATAGAATATTTTTGGCCCATAGAATATGGCAGAGAATATGGGATGTATGTGATTTCATATATGGGACTACATTACTAAGACTGCTATGCTTGCCTGTGAGAAGACTCATTCTCCATCATGTTCACTGTGAAAAAACAACCATGTATAGTTTTAGAAGTTCACACAGCAAGAAACTTATGTCCTCAGTGTGGCAAATCATCAACCCCTGAATGCTGCTAACAGCCAGGCGAGCAAGCAAGTGGCGGCCACTGAACAACCTTTCGTTAAAGACCTTGGAATGACCAAAGGACTTTGAATAGTACTCAGTTACACAAAGTGCCTGTCAAGAGACTAGGGTTGTGCCTCTATGACTTGTTTTTTAAATCAAGTTATAAGGTCTTTAGAAAGTTTATGTATATTTTACATATTTCTGATGGACTGAATCTTAGTGAAATTTATAGAAAATTGTATCAATAGAAGACTAGCTCAGTGAGAAAGGAGCTGAGAGTAAAGAATGAAAGAGGTTGATGGATCCTCAGAATTTTATAGGCAGGAAGAAAGCTCTTAAAAGTACTTACCTGCAAACACGTGTAGCTTTGCATAAATACACACGGTGGCTCATAGGGCAGAGCCAAGAACCCAGAGGGCAACACTGAGAAGGATGAAGAATTATCACAGGCTTTGATACCTAGACAAGGAACTCTCAACATTTGTCAAGCTGACTTTCAGAGTTTCTGTGGACCAGTGAGTTCCTTGTACCTGACATTTCTACCTCTTTTTGAACAGAAATATCAACCTGCCGATAGATGTTTTTTGATGCCTGTTCAGCTGTGGTATTTTGGTTGCAGGGAGCAAAGAACTTGTCTCTGTGGTTTGACAGATTGACATATCAGCTCAAAGAGCCCTTGTGAACACCAGGACTTCATTTAGAGAATGAAATTCTGCTGGGCTTGGTTTAGATAATGAGATTCTGGAATTTGTGAAGACTCTCTAATGGGATGGGACTCGGAGGACTCTTTGGTGGTGGTGAGCACATTTTGCACAAGTGAAAATCATGACTCATTGGAGGACAGAAACTGCACTGTTGAAGGCAGACAGGAGATACCTCCTTGAGCCTACCTCTCAGTATCGATGCCTGTATGTAACCTCGTTCCCTTGAACGTGGGCAGGATCTGTGACTTGATTCTAAGCCATGGAGTGTGGCAGAAGTGACTGCTTGTCCGGCTTTTAGCTGAGTTCAAACGTACAATGTGGTGAAAGTGGTAGACACACATGATTATGTGAGTATGATTGTGTTCCATGAGACTGCAGGCCTGCCTTGTGATGAGAATGTTTCTCCTTTGCCCATTTTGAAGAAGGAATCTGCTGTGTTGTAAGTCGAAGAGGGCCACATGGCAGGAAACTGAGGCAGCTCTGGAAAACAGGTGACTGGAGCTTTCAAGGCTCCCCCGCCCAACAGCTTACAAGGAGTCAAATGCTGCCAACAATCTCGTGAGTAGGTGAGTAGATATTTTCTTATTTGCACCTCATATGAGAGTGCAGTTTGGTCACCACCTTGATTATGCCTTGCAAAAGATCCAGCCACTTAGTGCTGGGACTCCTGACACACACATACTGTAAAATGAGACATGTGTACCTGTTAAGGTACTGAGTTTGTGATAGTATTGTTGCACAGCAATAGAAAACTAATATATTATGGAACTTACTAGACTGTAAGTTCCATGATTACAGATAATTTTGTAAATACCTTAGAAGTATATCTGTAATATGGAGATGTTTAGTAAATATTTATAGGACGTGAAGAAGGAAAGAGAAGGGAAAGGGAGGAAAATAAGAAGGAAGGAAGGAAACAAGCAAGGAAGCAAAGAAGGAAGAGAACTAGAACACCAGTATGGTGTAGGGTTCAGACTATCAATGTATGATGTGACTTGTTATGTATGAGTTTGATTGAATATGCTGGGTAGGATTTTTCTAGATTTATTTGCTGCAGAGTCATAATAATGTGTTTATTCACTAAATTGAGGGATTTGCATGTAGATTTTTGGGGTGGTTTAACAAATCCAGAGGTGAGAAGTGATGGAGTTATTTCTCGAGATTGGACTTCTAGAATTGATTTTTATCAGTTTCAAGAGTAAGTATTGGGATGTTGCAAACTTAACATCCATGTGTATTTCTTCCTAATCAATCAACTGTGTGACTGAAAAAAACCAATAGACTGCCCTTGGGAGTATATCGAGGCCTCTTTATGAATGTGTTGATGAGAATAAGGTCAGCCAGTCCCTTCCACATCCCTCTCATATGAGGTCTTGCAAATTATCCCTGCCCCAACACAGCAGCTTCATTTAAAATGTATAGACCATAAGTTTACTCATTTTGGGCAGAGCATGGTAGCACATGCCTGTAATCCTAGCTCTTGGGAGGTTCAGGCAGGAGGATCTCTATGACTTTGCGGCCAGCCTAGGCTGCATAAATGAATTTTCAAGGCCAGCCTGCACTACATGGTAAGACCCTGTCTCAAAAAAAGAAAAGTTTACTCATTTTAAGCACTTAATGTAATAATGTTTTTAGATAATTTGTGGATTTGAACAACCATTACTATAATTCAGTTTTAGGGTACTTTCAACACCCCACAAAGATCCCCTGTAGGTATCTGTTGCTACTCCTCATTCTCACCCTCTGCCTCACACAATTCACTGTCTACTTTCTGTCTTATAGATTTGCCTTTTCTGTACATTTCAGGTGAAGAGGAACTTATAGTACGTAGACTTTTGCATATGTCTTTCTTTCATTTAGCATAATATGTTTTAGGATAATCCTTATAGTGTAAATCAGCACAGTTCTTCATTCCTCTTAATTGCTTAATCCTGCCCCAGCATGTAGATGCATCACATTTGGTGTAACAATTGTCAGTTGATGAACATTTGAATTGTTTCAGCTTTTTATATAACAAAATAATACTGTCACCGGTGTGGCATGAGTCACATGCAGGTCTTTGTGGGGATCTATATTTTCATTTCTCTTGGGGAAATTCCTCGGAGTAGAATTGTTATATCATTCAAACTCTGTCACTATCTTCAGGACATTAAAAAAAAAAAACTTTAGAGTCTAGTAATGCTCTTTATAATTAGCATTTATGAAAGCTCTGTTGACTTTTTTAAAAAAAAACTCTATTTACTTGATTTTTCTATTTGAAGAAAAAAGTAGAAGATGGCCTGCTCACTTTGCATAACAGGGAATATTAAAATCATAGGTCTATAGGAATAAGTATAGACATAATTTGAGGTTTATGGTACTAACTACACCACTGATCTAAGGTGTAACTGTATGTATTGACTTTCAAACCTTAATATCAGTCAACACTGTGCAATTATACAAATACTTGAACCTATGTTGAGTGAAGCTGATGTTTAAAAATTTACCCATATAGATCTAGCATCATCTTTTTTCATTTAAAGTTAATATATTTACATAGTTACATAAAAATAGGAAATACGAGTAGCAGTAAATGAAAAACAATCAGTGCAACAGCAAGAGAGAGGCAGGCGGGTGTGGGACAGGAGCTGGCTGCTGGTTGAGGTCAGGACGTGACAACTTCTGTGGAACCACCAGGAGCCCCAGTTCTGGAGCTGGTGGAGAAGGGGTTCCTGATTGTGGCTCTTGCTGAGGTACCAGAGCTGGTGAAGGAGCTGCAGGTGTGGAACCAGGGGCTCCATGAGGGAGTGTGATCTGACAGCCTGCACTGACCACACTGGCAAGACTTCTGCAGGGCTCCTAGTCAAGTGATTTCCAACTGTCGTGGCCAGGCCTGGGTGGATATGCGCTGGAGTTCATGGTGTCTCTTGTTGCCTGGTGAGCGGGCTCCTTAGTGTCTTCTGGTGCCTCCTGGCCAGTCCGTGACTAGGTCCTATGGGCTCCTTGTGTTCTTTGGTCACTTGATAGAAGGGATCTTTGGTGTTTTTAGGTACAACATGGCCAGAGCATGGCTCCTTGTGTCTTTGCTCGCATGGTGGTTAGACATTGGAAAACCCTTCCTGCTGGCTGTGACTGGGCATTTTATTCCCAGCCTGCGAAGATCTCCCCTGAGCTCTCTGGTGTCTTGGGTACCTCCTGGCCAGTCCTGAGACTACCTGCCCTGGGCTCCTTGTCTTTGGTTGCCCTCTGGCCAATCCTGAGAAAAGACTTCTCCTGGGCTTCTTGATAGCTTAGGTTGCACGGTAGCCAGTCCTGGGAGAATTTTCTCTTGCTCCTTGGTGTGGTCTGGGCACCTCAGGGCCAGGCCTAGGAAGACTTCCTCTGAGAAGACCTCCCCTGGGAAAACCTCCCCTGGGAAGACCTCCCCTGGGCTCCTCGGTATCTGTGGGTGCTTCAGGGCCAGGCCTAGGAAGACTTCCTCTGAGAAAACCTCCCCTGGGAAAACCTCCCCTCGGAAGACCTCCCCTGGGCTGCTCCGTATCTGTGGGTGCTTCAGGGACAGGCCTGGGAAGATCTCCTCTAAGCAGACCTCCCCTGGGATTTGGTGTCTCTGGTGTCCTGTTGCCTGGCCTGCAGAGACCTTCCCTTGATAACTGGTTTTAGGGAGACTTCTCTAGGTGCACTGGTTGTTCTTGGTGACTGGTGGTCAGGCCTGAGCAGACCTGTTCTGGGTTCCTAATTAGGTCTTGGCACCTGTTGACTGGACATTTGGAGACCTTCTGGGGGTTTCTTGAGGTCTTTTTGGTGCTTGGTTGCTGGGCCTAAGTATACCTTCTCTGTGCTCTTTGGTATCTCCTGGTTCATGGTGCTGAGGCCTGGGCGACCTTCCGTGGACTTTCTGAGGTCTTTGGTTACCTGGTGGCTCGACCTAGCAAGACTTTCCCTGGGCTCTTCTATGTGTCGGGGTGCATCATGACTAAACCTGCGGAGACCTGCTGGAGGCTCCTTAGTAGCCTTGGGCACCTGTCAGTCATGTCTGGGGACACTTCCCTTGGGTTGTCTGTGACAGTTGAGTGACTCCTGCAACATCACCTGAAGTGTTTGGACAGAGTCAACCATCTCTGTAGTCATTCAGAGACGCTTTCCCTGCCTGAGTCTCTGAGGCAGCAGCCTTACAAAGTGGGTAAGCAGTTTAGGATGTTTTCTGTTGACCTTCTTTGGCCAAGTGAGCTCTGGAAACAGCTGTCACTAGATTGTGATGCCTGTTAATAAGGGTTCTAAACTCTCTTTGGACATGTTGCCAAGAAAGTGAGGTTATATCTTGGTATCCACAATCTGAGCAAACCCCTCTGATAAGAAGACCTTAGGGGCCATCTCTGCCTTCATAGTGAAATAAATCTGTGGCTATTATTTTATTTATATTATTTTATATCTATCTAAGTATTTATATATCTCTCTATCATCTGTTATTTACTTTTGAAGTACTGGGTCTTGAACCCAGCATCTTCACACTAATCTATATCCTCAGACTTTTTTTTCCCAGATACCCACTAAAATCTCATTAAGTCACTGCACTGACCACTTTGGGTTCCACCTTGTGAACTTCCTGCCTCAGCCACTGTGAGTATCTGAGCCACCGTGGGATAGCTGGGACTGTAGTTATGCAGCACTGTGCGTGACATTGGTGTGCTCTTTTGGAAACAACAAAAGGAAAACTAGAAAAATTTCTGTGGTTTAGGCATTGGTGACATTTTAACTTTTAAGATAACATGTATGCATTGGCACTACATGTGGCCTGCTGGGGGGGGGTGATGCTTTTTCCTACAATGCAGCCTTTTTTTCTGAAGATGTACTCTGTATTTTTACTTAGAGAGCTGTGAAATGTTATGGTAGGATGATTTTCTTACTTCACTAACCTCATTTTAGGAAAAGAAAATAAGAAACCATTTTATGTACTTAGATAGATAATATCACTCAAAAGTGGAACAAAGTTTGTTAGTGCAAATTGATGTACACATAGAATTTATATCTAATAAAAGGAGAAGCTGTGCTCAGGAAAGATCCATTGCTTCTATTATAATAAACTACAAATGTCTTAGTATTGTCACTGACCAGGTTAAAAGTTCATTGATATGAGTCATGAGAGTAACTGGTTTTTCAGAAACAAACATTCTTCTAGGCTTTATGAGGTTAATACAATTCTCTGTGTAACTCTTCTTTTTGTCTTACTTTAATGCTAATTTCCTTATTTGTGGAATTCTAGAATAAAAATATTCTCAGTAAAGATTAAAATTGAAGTTTTGAGGGTAAATATAAAAAGAAACTAATAAAACTCACTTCTCATCTTCATGGAGTAGAATAGATGAAAACTCTAAGGTGATTTAAAGAGTTTGGCATAAATTAATAAGTGATGGGTGGACCGAGGAAAGGTACACAAGGTGTCATGTGTATTCCTAAGTGACCGAGATTGGTGATATAGAGAGCAGACTATGCCTAGCCCTCTTCTGGATGCTTTATCAAAAAGAGAATGTTAAGATGGAGAAGCTCAGGGTACAACTCAGTGTGACATTTCTCGTGTTCTAAGCTTAAGGGATGAAAGGCTGGGCTATTCAACAGACCAACAGTAAGTAGGTCACAATTCTGTATAACACCAAGTGTTTTTCTAAAAAGTCTTTTTTTCAATGTCCAGATATTGCATCCACATTTTTCAATGGGAGGAAGCTTTACAAAATACAGGTACACATAATAGCTTACATGAGAGTCCAAACTAGGGCATTAACTTTGGGGAATGTGTGAGTCAATTTCAATGTGGCAGAATTAAGTGGCAAAATTGGGTAGATAATGTGTTTTGAGTGTTTTCCCATTTGCTAGGTGCTGGTGTAATTGCTTTTTAGGTATTAATGCATTAATCATTATAATAATCTTGTGCAGCAGGTATAGTTATAATGGTTCCCATTTATTAGTGGAGGAGCCTGAGGCTCACAGAGTGGGTCGTGAACCAAGGTCACACATCTGGGAAGCGGTAAGATGAAAATGTGAACTCAGATTCCATGGACCCTGAGCCTGTGCTCTGGACTGACACACCATAGAATCCTCTTTAACAGCAATGCGGAGTGACATTATTTGGCATTACACCATACCTGCCTTATCTCTAATTCTGATTATGCAAATGAAGATTTGCCCATTTCTAATTGAGAATTCACAATCATTTGAAAAAATTAGCAAACTCAATACCTGTTAAAACTATATTAGAGAACTATTTCGTAGCTCATTTTGAAAGCAGGAAATACTTTTTCTGTTTAATATTTCCTCTTAAACAAAATACTTTCTGTGGTATTTTTTTTACCATAGCTAAGTCTGTCTTTGGGTTTGCTGTCACAGACAAGCGTTGGTATGTTCTCACTCTTAGGAGTTCACAGTGCATCTGAACTCCTATGTTCTGGGCAATTCCACTGTTGGATCAATAATTATTCATAAGACACAAAATGTAAAGAAGAAAAAAACATGATTGCATTTAGAGAGCTGATGTTTTAAAACCTTGTTTTAATATATGTGCTCCCAAAGTGAGCATAAGACCTTGTTGTAAATTAAATACTTTTATATAGATGCTTAGGCATTTTGATAATGAAATTTATTTTGATAGGAAAAGCATTACCTAGTGTAAAAGCATAACGTGTGTTTTTCAGGAAACCGATACAATGTAGAAATCTAGCAACTGATACCACAAAAGGTACTTAACTATCACTTAGCATCTGGGAGGGGAAAAAAGTCACTTCGGGGTATGAGTTTATAAAGTTCAATATTAAGTTATTGCCAAACTTTTCTTTAATATATCTGAGTCATTACATAAAATAGATTGCTGGAGGCAGAAGTCTTTAAATTTTTTAATAAGCAAATTGTTTTCAAATACACTTATGCTGGAGAAAAAGCAACTGCTTACCTACAAAAATTGGCATGCTAGTTTTAGATGATTCTCTTCTAGTCACTAACCAACTCTTATAAAAATCCTATTATGGTAATTCTTTGAGAGTCTGAATTGTCCAGGCATTTGCGATATTTTAAAAATTACATTTTTTCAGAAAATACCCTTTAACTCGGTGTTTCCATCCTTTGCTGTTCTTTCCTTGGTTATATCAAGGGTTTCTCTGAAGTACTGTTTAATTTACAAGGCTCATATTTTCTACTCCTATCTGTAATTCTGTGAAAATAAAGCAATTATTTAGTGGGTCATAAAATGAATACAAAAATATGTCCCCACTGAAGCATTAACATAATTTAATGTGCATTCAATGAAATTAAAGCAAGCAATAAGGAGCATAGTTCTCATTTACATTTTGAAATGTTGGTAACAAAGGATTTGTTACCTGTGTAATAAATGCAAGCTGTACACTGAAGCTCTTCTAAAATTCTAAGGGCTACATAAGCTACTCAATTTTAAGTTCTCTTTGCTTGATTCAAGCTCTCATTGCTGAATTCAATCTTTTTTGGTTAGGTGAAGAATAAGAATAAATCCCATAAAGAAGAAAACATAATAATTTAATTTCTTCTGGACAGCCTATAACATGGGCAGGTTATTAATCAATATCAATATATGGTAAAGATATGTACAATGTGTGAGCTGTGCATATATCAAGGTAAACAATATAGTAATTTTTACATTAAATTCCATAGATCTATTAAGACTTTTGGTTTTATAATACATTCTGTTACTGTCCCTGTGATTCTGCTTATTTTTCTAAGGTTTTAAAAAACATATATATTTTCCCTTGAAGAAATATGGAGAACTGATATTGAGGTAAAGTTTAAATTGTGAGAAATACACAGTTAAGGTAAAAGAAATACTGAGAACTAATACATGCCTGTCTTAAATTTTAATAGAATTGGGTGTCAAACTAAGCCAAGGTGTCCACAAAAGAACTGATGGGTTATGAATTAAATTTTGGGTTATACTTCTCATTTCTGAGAAATCAATGTAACACAGCTGTTTTCAATAGCATTTTTGCATATAACTAAAACGGTGATATATAATGCTTGGTATAATAAAGATACATGACTTCTAGTCTCTTGAGACATGTATGTCCTTAAAAAATGAAGAACTTCCATTTCTACATGCAAATATGAATAAATGTCATAAAAATAAGTATTTGTTAATAACTCTTTCTTTGACTTTCTTTTGGGATCTGCACAACTACAGATGTTTATGAGAAATGAAGTGTATTGAGTTCTACTGAGGAAGTAGAAGGTTTTGTATCTCCATTGACTTGACAGAGTTCATCACTCCAAACTTTCTCTACTCAGTCCACCAATCTTGACTCTCTGTGAACTGTCATGGTCTATGACAGGGGTTTGGCCATTCATTGTGCAATGAGTTAATCCATCGCCTGTGTTTTGATAGAGAGGTATCACTATTTTGGGTCTCTGAGAACACATTCCATGGTTCTGCGATTACATGAAGACAGTTCTTGGTGCAAGGAGAGCTAACAGTACAACCTCACAGGTCAGCAAGGGGGTTTGAAACATGTTTTACCAAGTACTGCCTATGTAACCTTGGTCATGCTTCTTAGCCTTTCTGTTCCTATGCAGATGGGATAAGAATACCGCAGGTAGCCTCACTGCATAACTGTGAAAAAATGGAGGCGTCAACACATTCAAATTACTGTATATAGCAGTTCTCTGGATATGGTGGAGCACTGAGTTCATCATGAGCCATTATTTTTAGTGTTTTCTTTAAAATATGTAATGAAGCTTTTTTGAAAACTAACCTACCTACCTGACTATCTTTTCTGTATAGTTTAGAAGAGGCCAGTAACAAATACCTCCCAAATCTCTAGCTGTTCAAAGTAACAAGAAATTATTTCTTGGGCATGCTACCTACACTGAATGCGCTGACGGGCATTTTACTAATTTAGAGCTCAGACTGACAGAGCATCACTAGTGCTACTGTGGTGGCAGCTGAAAATACAGCAGTTGAAATCCATGCTGACTCTTTAAAACTTCTACTTTGAAGCGACACATGCTATTTCCACTCATATTTTATTGTTTAAAATAAATCATAAGAATATACTTATTATCAGAGACAGAGGGAAGGTACAGGCTCACATTGCTTGGAAAGAAAACAAAAATACTTCCTAAATAGCTTTACTTATTACAATGCTTTAATTTTTTAAAAAGTCACCTGGGAGGAGACACTTAATTACGAAAGCTAACTTTTCTTGAGCACTTCTTATGTGCCAGGCAACACATAAAGAACAAAATTATGAAGGCTTATTAATATTTTCATATTTTACATTGAAAAACCCCTGAAGTTTAGAGAAAATTAACATTACAGATACAGCTAGTGGTAAACATTGACTCTAATTGAGAGCTACCTAGTTGCACAGCTTAAACTGATATAATGGAATATTCGTTACAATGGAAATATCATGGTGAGTGTTGTTTACCTTTCCTTTCATTGCTATGTGAGATTTATAATCTCCTCTTTAACATCAGCGTAGGGTGTCACTGAGGGAAGTCTAGTAATAAGTCATAAACAAGGCTGGAGTCTGACCGAGAGAAGGGATTCACATGCCCCTGGCCCAGCACTACATATGTCAAGTGCCCATCTGACCACCGAATAAACTTTGAAGTCTGTTAGGAGAGCAATGGTTCCAAACGGATGCTCAGTTGTCCCTTGTAAACTATACACCCATGGGACTTGGCGTGGGGTAGTATATTGCTGAAATGGGAGGGAATTTTTGAAAGCTGTTGCAATTAAATTGGAGCCTTCAATGGTTTTTTAGAAGCTTCTGCATTTAGGTTGAGCTGGAATTGTTGTATTGGTTACTCCTATGATTTATCAGATGGTAAATGAAATCTTAAAATTGGGCTCTGTATCACACCAGGATTCTAGTGGGATCATTAGAACTGGAAGCTTGAAGGGCCTTGTCTGGTAACATATTTTATTTTAAAATATTTTAAAGGCTTTCACAGATATATTATTTTAATTTTGTCCACTAAGGGAAGGTGAGGGTCTATGTTCTTCTTACTGTACTTTATATTTCTAACCTATTCCAGGGTTTTATATTTTGTTACATGCAACATTTATTCATAATGGTTCTAAATGTTAAAAAGGTAAATACCTGTATCATCATTTGCTTGAAGAAAAAACAGATTAACCAAGTTTATATGTGACATAATTGGCAATAACAGGTTTAATTTTGAAGAAAGTTTTACTGATATATTTTTCATTATTCTTTTTACCTAACTATATTATTTATCACATTTTTTTTTAATGTAGTTGAGTGGCAAATATTTATACTTTCAGGATACATTTCAGTCTTGGAAGCATCCAGAATAGTCCAATATTAAAGATACAAAGTTGGTATCTATGTTAGATAATACTACTTTGGACCTACAAATTAACACTTTTTGAGGCTTTTAAACTGGAACATAATACATATTCCTAAAATATTTGTTAGTGTTACTTGAGGGAAATGCATGAATATTTTAAAATGTGTATCTTGACTAATCATGTGAATTTTACCTATGTTAAAATCTGAACCAATTTCAAGGAAATTGAAAACAGAAACTAGCTAAGAGCAAAATGTGCAGAGTATAAACCATGATCATGTTTGAAAACTAAACTTTTGTTTTTAGTGATTTTTTAAAAAATTAAGTCTACTGTGCAGAACTCAATTTGTGATTTGGCCTTTGAGAGAGATTATTTATAAAGATGGAAGAGAAATGGCAGTTATTCATATCTACTTTGTGTTATGTGATTTATTTCATTTACTTCTTATATCTGTCTATAAAACAGAAAATATTTCTATTTTAAAAATGAGGAAAAGACTCATGGTTTTCAGCAACCAATCAAAGGTTACATAGCCAGAATCATATAGCCACAGGAGCAGGCAGAGCTGGAAGTAGAATTCAAGTCTGTTTCTAAACTGAGGTCTTTCTTTTAAGCAATTTTGCTTCTTTTAAAAGGAGTAAGAAAGGATGGAGATGGTGTTGAGTAGGAGGAGTGGTGGTTTCATTCATGAATGGTTATTCTGAGGATTCTAGTAATTGCAGCAAGGTAAGAAGAAAAATCACAAAGAGTGTAAAGGAAGGAATAAAATTGTTTCCTTTCGCCGGGAGTTTGGCTCAGTGGCTTAAGTGCCTGCTTGGCAGGCGCGAGATTGTGAGTTTGATCCCAGGTACTGACAAAAAACAAACAAACAAACAAAGCTCCCAAAATTGTTTCCTTTCATAGGTTCTTCACCTTGGAAATACACAAGATCTGCAAAACAACTTTGAGAACTAATGAGCAAATTAAGCAAGGACACAGCAAATTAAGATAATATAAAAAGGTCAATGATTTATTATATTAAAGCAACAAACTTTGGAAAGTGAATTTTTTAAAGAATTCCATTTATAAGGACACCAAAAATATAAAATGTCTATCAATAAAATTAACAGAATGGGCCCCAAACCACTACATTGAAAACTATAAAAACATCTGAGAGAAAACTAAAGGAGACCTAAGTAAAACGTTCAGGGATTAGGAGATTGGATATTGTTAAGGTGGTGATATCCTCCAGGTTGGTGGATGAAGTCAATGTGATCCTATAAAAAGTTTGAGCAGAGATTTTTGAGGAAAGGAACATGCTGATTCTAAAATTTATTTGGAACTACGTAATCAAATACAATTTTAAGAGAGTGGAATTGAGAGATTTATGTTACCTGATTGCAATATTTACAACAAAACTACAGTCAACAAGACAGGGTGGTTTTGGTAAAAACACACATGTATAGATTACAGCAGACTAGAGTGCCAGGTGTACTTTGTCAGTTGGTTTTTCATAAAGGTGACCTCCTCCTCTTTTACTTTATAGAATATTTCAAATAGTTTCCTTGTGATTTTAAGATACTACCCAAATTCTGTATCTAACACAAAGATTAAAGTAGCAGTCAATAACTTTGTGGGCTTATTACCATGTGGCCAGGCCTGTCTGAGGAGGGTACTTGCTTGTACTCTATCCCAAGGGAAGATATGGGGCAGGGAAGAGGCAAAGATGCTGGGGAGTAAGGAGCTGCTTGCTTACTGGGGAGCACTGTGGCACTTCTTTCCTTTTAGGTAAGGGAATGAGGCTGCCTCATTTAAGCAAAGTGAAGGAGCTATGAGTAAATTATAAAAAGATGGCAAGGGTAATTAAGAGTAAAAGGGAACTGGCATTTCTACCCTCATCTTCAGATCTGCTGAAGCATAAATATCCTTATGCCTTCTCTGGAGCTGCCAGAGGAGTACAGAATGGTGCAAGAGACTGTATGTGTGTGTGTGTGGCAGGGGCTGAGAGGGTGGGACTGACACACAAATGCTACTTGATGTCTGAGGCGAATCTGAATATGGAGACTGGGGCTACTTCTTCCGCGTGGAATTCTGAAGGCAGCTGGAGTAGCCATAATGACAGGGCACTGTAAGGAGCAGCAGAGAGCACCCTGCCTTTCCACCAAGTGGCATGAAAAGGATGTCTGAGCTTTCCAAGGCTTGAGAGGATGCTGTGAAAGAAAGGTAGACGTCTTCAAAGTGACCTGCCCCATAGGGGACTTGGAGAGGCAAGAGAACACCATGGTAACAGGTTAGGAGGGAGGAGAGTTATTAGTTGGGATAGTAATATGGCAAAATTTCAAAAGATAAGCCAGGGACTGGATCACCTTTGTTTGGTTACTGTGTAACATGGAGTACTTACAAAGCTCCCAAGGAAACTTCTTGTATACTTCACAGAGTTGCAAGTATTCGACTGTCTGATCAATAGGAATCACTTTTAGTCGGTCAGTGTTAATTAGCAAAAGTTAAAATGCAGAGCATCTTAAGCCAACATACAGTAAGCCTATCCTTTACTTTTCTCTTCCTATACCCTTTCTCTGGAAAAGTCAGAAGAGGGAGGAGAAAGGCAGGAAAGATGAGAGAGAGGAAAGACCAGACTCTGCGCCACTGCAGCTCTGGGTTGAAGTAGTAGAGAAGCTAGGAAATAGATAGAAGATCAAATTTTGATTGAGATTGAACCAGACCTGTTTAATTCCTACAGAGAAATCAGCATTAATGACATGGGGTTGTCAATCTGAAATAATCTGGAGACTACAAGGTCTGGTTGAAACAAGAGTCTGGAAGTGGATATGCAACAGAGCATGATTAAAAGCAGTGATTGGAGAAAAGGAAAGTAATTTCTCATGAAGTTCAGACTGTGCAGTAAACTAATGACCCTGGAATGGATTATACAGAAGTTATTTTGCCGACTGTTACAGAGGGTTGGGGGGAGGTTGTGCTCAGAGCATGAGGTTAAGGAGTTGGTGTGTTCCTTCCTGCATGAATCAATGTTTTCAGCTCAGCCTGTTGGGGATGACTAGTGATAAATGCTAAAATGAGTGTTTTTGTAAAGTCTTTAATATGATCTTCATTTGTTGTTTCATCCATTAACATACATATTAACTGCTTTTGATCCACACGCTCAAGAATGTAACTTTACGACAGTTTCTGTGCTCAAGGATAAGAATAAAATTGATAATTTTATACTACCTACTAAGTACCAAGTACTTTTCTTAAATGCACTGTGCAGACTAATCTAATCTAATTTTTTAATCCCAAAGGTAGTTACTGTTGCTATTATTTTATTGGAAATGAAATGGAAGATGAGGCCCAGTAAGTTTCTTAAGGGTATTTAGCTATTGGGGGTCGAGGCTGATTTTGAATCCAGGAAAGTTGGCAGGAGAGGTAAATCTAATTCCATACTGTCACAGATGGTATCAGGTATTTACTATAATATGGATTCAAATGTAAACTATTACTAAATTTAAAGATAAGATTAGAGAGAGAAGGATAAATGTGTCCCGAGAAGGCTTCAGAATCGCATGTCCCAGTGCCCCTGGCAAACACCAGCCATGAAAAGCAGCTGTGTCTTTAGGACAATATCGAAAGGACACATTAGTCTCATTTCAGAGATTCAACATTTTGAATATCCATTATAGTATCTTCTTTGGTTTTATCACCCAAAGACATTTCCTCTACAAACAAATAGATACCTTGGTAGATTTTTATAAATTCCTATTTGGGAAAAGACATCTAAATTTCATTTAGACTTTAAGTCTTAGAAAATATTTACATCTGTATCTATGTCACATATATCTATATCTATGTACATTTATATTTCATAATCTTGGTGGATCATTGTGGAATTGTCTTTGAACCGTAGGGCAAATCTCTTCTGCATTTGAAGAAAAGATGGTGAAAAAGTCTTTAACTTTTTCATGCTCTACTTTGGACCTAGGAAAGATCAAGCTCTGGAAAATGACACACCCAGGACACGGGAACAACAAGAAATTTCTCGCTTGTTATTTGGGAACAGTACCACAGGAACAGTGAAAAGCTGTAGGGGGAAGGCTGGAAGCTGGTGTTGTGGCTGACAGCTCTCACCTCAGAGAAATTTTTTGGTAATGGAGAATTTAGCAATCTCAGAAATGTGGAGGTGTGAGGATTATGTATCCTGTAACTTCCAGAGATATGTTTTAAAAGGAAAGTCTAGAGCAGCAGTTTTTTAAGGAGCCTGAAAACAGGGTTTTCAAATTAAGCTATAGTGGCTGATGAGCGAAACATAAAAGAACTGGGAGACCTGGAACTTGAGTTCTAAACAGAATCAGCTGTGTGACCCTGGGAAAAGCAATCAGCAACTCCAAACTGTTTTTTTTTTGTTGTTGTTGTTGTTTTTTATCATTTACATTCAAACTACAGCACTTGGGAGGCTGAGGTAGGAGGAGCGTTGTGAGTTCCAGGCCGGCTTGGGCTACAACGCGAGCGCAAGGCCGGCCTGAGCTACATAGTGCAAACCTGCCTCAAAAAACCAGGGTTGGGAGTTTGGCTCTGTGGCTTAAGTACCCGTCTGGCAGGTGCAAGGCTGTGGGTTTGATCCCCAGTGCCCCAAAAAACTAGATATCTATGATCCTTTCCTGATCTAGTATCTTATTTGCTTCTCTATGATTCAGAGTATAACTTAATAGGAGGCATTCATGACATTCTATCAGGACACCCTAAGTTAGGGGATGGATAACAGTATTTATTTACATCATTTTTTCATGCTCAAAGGTAATAAAGACTGATGTGAAACTTACCAGTAGGGCAGGATATTGATTATTCTCTTGTTTTGATGTCCTTTATTAAACATTGTTCTTTGTGCTTCTACATGTCCTCTTGACCCGAGGAAACTCTCTTCCATACTGGAACTTCGACTGAAAAGGTTAGAAATTCACATTAAGTAATTATGATTTTCATGGAGTTATATTAATGTTAAGGGGTTTAAAGTGTCTCCTCATGTGTGGAATCATGATAAAGCAGAATCATCTAATGAAACCAGAGGAAAACAAAGCTGACAAAATTGACCGTCTTTTCTTCTCATGGAAACAGAGGAGTGAGGTAAGGTACATTCCAATTCCACCTGAATTCTAAAAACCTTGTTTGTTTTCTCTCTGTGTGACTGAAAGTGTCATTTATATCCCAACACTTTCAAGGAAGAATGACGTTGAAAGCTTCCATGGCAAAATAAACAGAAAACTGTCAAATTGTCAAAAATCAAGTGCCAGGATTCTACCTTGGAGACTCAAGATTCGTGATCTGCTTTTCTTCCTTTCCTGGGATTTATCGGCAGTGTGTTTTACTGTAAAGGGTTAGGAAAAACTTCCATCATAAATATGATCACTTAACTTCTGACAAGCTTTTCAAAAGTTTCTTCCTAGGTTTTATTTATCTGTAAGGAAAATTCCTTAGAAACTTTTTTTCAGTGGATCATTTTGGAAAACTAGAAAGAAAGTAAAAAATGGTTTTTACTTTTACCATTGAGACAGATGACTTTCAAACCTAACCATCACACTGTTTCTTTATCAAATTTTGTATGTTTGTAAATAGCAACACTAAGCTCCTTAAGGTATTCCTAGGAATAAGCAAAATGCATATTCATTACTACTGAATATCAGAGTACAATGAGATTTCCAAGACAATTTTTAAGGGAAATGTGTTTCTTAAGTACAATGATTTAGGTTCTTAATTAGGATATTTCTGTTGGGTGGCCTATATGTTATTTACTGATAGTGCCTTACTTCTAAGGAAAAGCAACCCCTCGTATGGTACAAAGGGAAAAAAAATGATTTGTACTCAAAGAATTGATAAAAATAGTACTTGACATTAACAACAGGTTTTGATAGTCTGTAAAATAACAATATCTTTTCTACTTCATGGTATTACATTAGTTAATATTAATGCTAATAACATTAATATTCATCATTCCACCATCTCCAAGAGAGTATGAAGGAAGTTGTATTACCATTGGTACCTATAGTTTTTGCTTATTATCTTACATGGGTGTAACCGCATGGTCTTAGTCTGCATCCTACCTAGTCTTTTACTTTTTTAAATTTTCTTTTTTTGAGACAGGGTTTCACTGTGTAGTTCAGACTAACTCACTATGTAGCCCAGGCTGGCCTCAGACTCACAGTCATTCTGCCTGGCCTACCTAGTCTTTAGCAGAGAAATTCTGTCACATTGCTTCTCCTTAGTGGCCTCTATGGGTCCACATTTGCCAAGTTGGTTGTTGAAACACTTTGTCTCAATTGTCCTGGATCTTGTCTGGCCTGAAGCAGCCTGTTAAGCAAACAAGGCTTCTTGCAGAGGTTGCACATTCAGGACTCCAGGATCTGCAGGATAGCTGCTTCATGATTTATGGTGAAGGTGTGCATTCCTGTGTGCCACTGGTCAATGATGATAAAGCAGGTATCATTGCCTCTGTAGATTGCTTTTGCCCCCTCAATAGTCACCATTTAGTAGCACTGAATCAGGTATAAAGTATTAGGGATGGAAACATCTTTTCAGATTACTCTTGGACTATGGAGTCAATTGTAGGCTCCTCTATGAATTCTGTAAACTTGTAAAATATATTTCAGATGTACCCACGTAATTTTGTCTGTCTGGTCTTTCCCTGCTTGGGCAGATAAAATATGGCAGAGAACATAATGCCAACTGCTCTGATCCCTAATTTTTCTTTTGTTTTCTTCCTTGGCCACTGTTATGGTTTGTGTCTAGATGTTCCCCCAAAGCCTCTTGCAGTCCTAGGTGTTTTTTTTTTTTTTTTTTTTTTTTTTCTGCAGGTGGCTGAATCTATAGTGTGTAACTGATTTGTAGTGCAATGCTGGAATTAAAGGTGCTGGGATTAAAGGTAGGTGATTGCTGGGTCAGTTCACTGATTGGATTGGTACCACCCTAATTCTGGTAGACTGGATACAATACAAGGGACAGAAAGAGGCTTGTCTTGCTCTCACTTGTTTTTTTGTGTCTTCCACCACCATGAACTGTTGCTCCTCTGCCATATCACTCTGCTTTGGAGTCAGCTGATTATGGAGTGAAAACTCCACAAACTGTGAGCTAAACAAACCTTTCCACCTTTAACTTTGTATGTTGGTATTTTGTCTCAGCAATGAGAGTCAAGTAACTAAGACAACAAAAGAGGCAGGCTAAGTCTAAGGAGGCACTCATCTCTCCTGTCAACAGGTGGTCATATTTGCCTCCTTAATTGGTTACAGTAATTCTGCTAAATAGCATTGTCCTCTAATAACCCAGAAGTTAACTCACTTTTCCCTATTAAAATTGGGATGGAGAAAATCCTTATGTAGGAGATATTGAATATTAGATTGCGATGCCCAAGTATGTTTACACATTTTCAAGTTATCATGCAATACATACTGAAATTTATAAATCTCAAGGTTTTTAGTGGTTCTTATAGTGTGGTCCTCAGTACCATAGCAGTATCACCTGGGAAGTTGTTAAAAATGCAAATTTTGGGCCACTGCACTAAACACTGAGTTAGCAATTAGTTTATGTGGATGCTCAAGTAATTCTGATGTATGCTAAAGTTTCAGAGCTCCTGGCTTTAATGTTTCCAAGGATGAGTCTATTTTTCCTGTCTTTTTAAAACAACTACATAGACAAGTTATCTCTTTTCTGAGAGCATTTAATCATACTAACCTTTTCTCAAGCATAAATTAATCAGATTAGAAGCACTATTTCCCTCAAAAATGGGTATCGTTTCTCTACCATAAGTGGCTTATAAATGAAGGCCCCAGTATAAGAACTGACATGAAACACATGTGCAAACAATTCTGAGTACTGAGCTGTTCCTACTTTCCACCAGAAAATATCCATACAAATATCCCTTAACAGCACTTAGCAGAGAGTAGGGGAAAATGTGGGAGTAGGGTATAGGCACTTTTAAAAGTACCTTCTCAGAGAGGAGGGTTATATTGGATCATAGATAAAATGCTTTCTAAAGTAATAAGAAGGGGTGTCTATGCATTTAATGACTCTGTAAATCGGTGCTTTACCATTTTATTGTTGTTTTTATTGCCTGGAATTCCATCTCTCTCTGACAGTGTTCGGGTAATTGTAGTAAGCATATTACCATATCAGTACATGATTAATTAGCTGACATTTAGTGCTTAATATGTGCCCATATATGAGCTAAAATTGGGATACTGAAAGCATGACCCCTGCTTTCTAACAAGGTTATAGTCTATTTGGACTATTAGGAATAAAACTCGTGAAACTTGAGCTCAGTAAAATAATGTGATCAAAGGCAAAGAAGCCAGATCCAGACAGCCTGGGAATTGATCACCCAGGGCATTTAGTATTTAAAAGGAGGCTTTGAAGGGCAGGTGAATCACAAAAGATGGTTAAATTAGTAGTGGATTCTTTGCAGAAATTCTCTCTATTCTGCTGCTTCCTTAATCTCTGCTCTTTAAGAATGCAACTTCTAAGTTCCTCATATGAAGAGTAATGATCTGCTCTTCCACTCCTTCAATCTGAGCTGGTCTTGGAAATGACAGCTGCTAATTCTGAGCCTAGGTCTCAAGAAACTTTGCGTGCTTTGTATCACTCTCTTAGGTTATGTTCAGCTGCTATGCACAAGCCTACACTGTCTGCTGATGGATGAGACTGTGAGTTCTGAGATGAGCTGTCTCAGCTGAGGCCACTGGAGACAGCCCTCAGCAGAAGAAGCCCCTGGCTAAGTCTAGTCCTAATCAGTCCTAACCTGGGCTAAGTGAATGGATACAGTTTTTTAGGCCAACATATTTGGGAGTGGCTTGTCATGCAGTGACAGATAATTGATAGAAGGTCTAAAAGGTGAGAAGGAAGGGCAAAAGTGTTCTAGGGTAGAGTTGAACCTGCAAAAAAGTCAAGAGTCAAAAAAAGTATGGTCAGGCTGCAGAAAAATAGACTGGTAGGACTGAGTATCTGATCCAGCTTCAATAGACGGGTAAGAGCACAGGGTTTAAGAGAACTCATACTGGAGGCCATTATATGGTGATCTTTTCTTTTCTTTTCTTTTCTTTTCTTTATTTTGATACCGGGAATGGATCTCAGAACCTCAGGCGTGCCAGCTTAGGTACTGCTGAGCCACACCCCCTGCCCTGGTGGTCTTTCGCAGGCATTCCACTAGTGCATAAGAAACGGGATTCCCCACCTGTTGAAACACAGAGCAATTGGACCCCTTTTTTCCAAGCTACACTTTGAGAGAATGAAATATTCTTTTTTAGGCAAGTATAAGATGCCAAGAATAAAAGATCTCTGGGGTTTATAATCTCCCTTCATTTTTATATAAAATTATGACAGCTTATATACCATAATTTCAAGAAATGCCAACTTGTACAATCCCAGAGTAAAGATACTAAGAAGTTACAGTGCTTTTAAAATCTTTAGTTTTTACAGCGTGGATCTATTACCCATCGAGCAACAACTTTAACTCAGTTTTATTGGGTCATTAAATATATTTTTGACCACACAAGAGTGTTAGAGGAAATATTCACCTTGAAATGATCAAGTGTGTTCTGTTTTTCTCTTAAATGGTACCGCTTGAAAAGCAAAGTATTCCTGGGATGTGGAGGTTCTTCTTTTAAAAGTGGCTTCTTCTATTTGGCAGAGCAGCAGGGATAGGCTGGAGCAGGGGTAGTTGAAGGGTACGGCATTCGGGCGGAACAGTATTTAGCCTACAGCTCCTTGAGTCTGCGATGTTTTCTTCCACTAGCCGCAGAAGTGCCTTAAAAAAAAAAAAGATTGCTGACAAAGTGTCATAAACTATACAAAATAATCTTACTGATCAAGTATTTTACTTGAATCGTGTTTCTGCCAGCAACCTCACACAAGTCCCCAGGTCACTGGTGAAGCAGGAATTTCACCAGAAGGCAGGGGTAGTGGAGATGGAAGTGTCACCCAAGAATGGAGTCACAGAGGCGTCACACCTGAAGTGCTCGTCGCTGCGTGTGCGCCGGAGGAGGGAGGAGTGTCTCAAAGTTGTTTTAATCGCCGCTCCTGTCTCCTATGAATGTGTTGCTGCCTTCCCACTGTCAAGTAACCAGTTTGCCCAGAACTTCTCTGCGCCCAGGACCCGCACGTCCGGTGTCCCAGCCTTTCCCCTCCGCCCGCCTCGCGCCCGCGTCTGGGCGCCCTGCGCCGGCTAACAGGTCCCCGCTGCACTCGGGGAAGCATCACCTCCGGCTCCCCCGCCGTCCGCGCAGCCCACTCGGCCCGCAGCCCGCCCGCCGCCGCCCGTCCTCCCATTGCAGCACCGCGCGGGGCGCGAGGCCCAGGGCGAGCCGGGGCCCGGCCCGCAGCCGGCATGGGGGGGCGCCGCGCTGCGCGCCTTCGCGGCACAGGTAAACAGGCTGGCGGGGCGCGGGGCGCCTTCGCCGCCGCGGCCACCCCGAGACTTCCAGGCACGCAACTCCGCCTCCAGGGCGCTCGCCCCGGCGCTGTCACCCCGCCGCTCGCTCGCAGCCCCAGCCGCCGCCGCAGCAGCACTTCACACAAAGGACTGCTCCCCGCCGAGCAGCGCCCCCACCTCCGCCTCCTCCTCTGCTGACAGCGGCCCCGGCGGCGGAGCCTGGGCGCGGCGGCGGCGGCGGCGCGGGACCTGTCACTCCCAGCCACCCGGGCGGTGGCAGCGGCTTTTTTTTTTTTTTCTCCTTTTCGCTTTTGCTTTAAAATTTCCCCCCTTCTACCTCTTGGTCTTTCTGTGGTTCCACCCATCTCTCCCCCCTCCTCCTCCCACAAATAACTCCTCTCCCCCCATAAATAAATAAAAGGAGGAGGGTGAGGGAGGGGGGAGGAGTGGTGCGGGGGGAGGAAAAGGCAGCGGCGGCGCGGCGGAGCGAGGCAGAGTCCGAACCGACAGCGCGGAGCCGCACGCACCTCGCACCATGAGATGGCGACGCGCCCCGCGCCGCCCCGGGCGTGCCGGCCCCCGCGCCCCGCGCCCCGGCCCCGCCGCCCGCTCGCCGCCGCTGCTGCTGCCGCTGCTCCTGCTGGGGACCGCGGCCCTGGCGCCGGGGGCGGCGGCCGGCGACCAGGCGGCCCCCGCGGGGGCCTCGGTGTGCTACTCGTCCCCGCCCAGCGTGGGCTCGGTGCAGGAGCTGGCTCAGCGCGCCGCGGTGGTGATCGAGGGAAAGGTGCACCCGCCGCGGCGGCAGCAGGGGGCACTCGACAGGAAGGCGGCGGCGGCGGCGGCAGGGGCGAGGGGCGGCGAGCGAGCGCCGCCACCCTCGGGGCCCGGGGCGCTGGGGCCGGCCGCCGCCAACGGGACGGCGCCCCCCTGGCCCACGGCGCCCGTGCCCAGCGCCCGCCAGCCCGGGGAGGAGGAGCAGCAGGCGCCCTATCTGGTGAAGGTGCACCAGGTGTGGGCAGTGAAAGCCGGGGGCTTGAAGAAGGACTCGCTGCTCACCGTGCGCCTGGGGCCCTGGGGCCACCCCGCGTTCCCCTCCTGCGGGAGGCTCAAGGAGGACAGCAGGTACATCTTCTTCATGGAGCCCGATGCCAACAGCAGCAGCCGCGCTCCGGCCGCCTTCCGAGCCTCTTTCCCTCCCCTCGAGACCGGCCGGAACCTGAAGAAGGAGGTCAGCCGGGTCCTGTGCAAGCGGTGCGGTAAGTTCCCGGCCCCCGGGGGCGGCGTGCGCTGTCGGGGCGCGGGCCAGGCGCGCGGGGCTCCGGGTTCGACGGTGGCGGGGCGGAGGCGCGTCCTGGAGTTTCGAGGAGCGAGTGGGGGGCGCTGTGCGGTCCCTGCAGGCAGGGCTCGCTGGCTCCACAGGCGGCGCCTCCTCCGCCTTCGTTGCCTAGGTGTACCAGTTGGCAAAGTGCAAGTTTCGTCCTCGGTTGGGGCTGTCTGAAACTTTTGAATCCTTTGGGGTTTGGTTCAGCAAGTAGAAGGAAATGTGCCTGCTGCTTTCTTGCGTGTGGATTATTGAACTTGGCTTTGGTGAGGAGCCACTGATTTTGGGTCCTCAGGACTTTCATGCCTTTACTTTGGAGTCCTGCGGGTGGAGGGGCTATGGTTGGGGTCCTGTAGTGTCTGTTGACAGCGGGACAAGGAAAGGACCAGGACCGTGGGCTGAAATTCAGTCACAGACATGGCAGAGCTTTTGGCGAAGTGATAGCCAGCTGGTCGCTGCAGTCCGTACCTTATGCATATGTGGATGTGAGACCCATAAAGTGGCTTTTATAAGGCGAAATCATTTCAAGGGTTTCTGTTTTCACAATGTTTTGGTTTGGAGTATGCTTTGGCACTTCATGGAATCAGAGCAGATGAGCATAATTATGGAACTTCGCGTATAGGCCCCAAAGAATAATTCCACAAGAGAAGTTTAGCAATCGATTTCCCAGAGCTTTTCCAGTTTTATCGCTGAAGAATATTCTTCCCAGGTCTGCGTCACATTACCAGGTTTGAGGAATTACCTGATAATCTAATTATATTTCTGAGGTAGCATTACCTTTATGCCCATTCATATAATAATTTCTAAGAACTAAATATCTGTATCATTTCCTGATTACCATGTAATCACTAACACATAGCAGGGTTTCTTCTCAAACCATAAATTAGCATGATTACACATTGCAGATTCTAACATGAATGACAGTTTTTTTCCCCTTGGTCTTTATATACAGTATCTGTCTAATAGATGGTTGGATTAATTGAATTCTCCCAAAACTCCACATCATTCTATGCTTAGTCTGCCTGTGAGGCAAAGTGTGTCAATTCCCTTTAAATTTGTATCCGGTGTTGGCCAATTATTTAAATTTCTGATTGGCATTTGTGGTGCTCATGACCTGCAGCTAATGAACACCTAAGGATATGGTTGAACGACAGGGAAATGCAGTGTTCAGCCACTGTTCCTTTAGGTTAACAGTGTGCTTCGTGTGCGAGGGACCTGTTAAAATTGCACCACTTTGTGGACAGAAGCTGTTCTGAGTGGTACTGAGTGACGCTGGGATTTCCCACGACTGGCTGAGAGATGTCACTGTACAGCACGGGCAGTGCTCTGTTAGCAGCTGTCTTATTAGGGACCACACAGCTCAACACCACATACTGCAGCTTCTGGTATTCTGTTGGAGAATCTCAAACAAAACCTTTAAGCCACACCATTGCCCAATTTTCATGCGTTTTATTACATGTGACTCTGGAAGGATTTTGACTTTTACCCCAAACCATGTGAGTTTCCAATCATGCACTATACATGTAAGAACTTAATATAGAGTGCCTTGTAGTTAGCAGTGATTCCTAAGGTGAGGGTCCCTTACTGAACTAGCAATGGTGTTAGTTATGCCTTTTAACTGGAAGGCTTGAGGGATACAATTCTTACAAGTATCCAGAGGATGTTTGGGCATGGAAAAATCTGTTGTCTGGAGGATTAATATTCTATTTTGTGCTTCTAAGGGGAAAGCAAACCTTAGTAAAGGTAGGTAGTCTTGCCTTTTGTTTTGTTTGCTGGAGGAAATACACAGTTGTAAGTTGTGATTTTTTTTTTAAAGTGAGGTTTTAATGAACTAGAAACCTCCCTGCATATAATCGAGTTGATGAAGAGATCATGAACTTACCACTTTGGGCTTGTGTGATTATTGTGTTTGGTAATTTTGGTGTTATGTAATTTTAAGTAGACTATACTGTGAAACCTCAGATAATGGTTTAGCCAAGGACTAAGTAAAATCATGCTAAAAGTTTCTCATGCATTTTTACTCACATAATAGTTCCTGCAATATTGGGGGATAAAAATAAACAGTATAAGCTATTTTCAGTCAACCCATAGTTGGAATATTGGCTGTAAAAATGTGTGTGTGTGTGTGTGTGTGTGTGTGTGTGTGAAAACTTGGGAATTCACCCAGCTGTACGGTCTCAGTTAACAGTGCCATTCAGAATCTACCAGGCAAAAGAACACAAGACAACCAGAAAAACTATACAGAGAGAATAGGGCTGATTTGTTCTGGCTGAGCTGCTTCTGTGTGCTTCTGGTTAGAAGATTTCAGGGAGAGTGATGGAGCAGAGGGTCCTTATCTAAGGACATGAAGCAACCCTGGGGGTGGGGGTGATGGCTGTGTGCAGGCTTGAGCCATGATACTAGGCTGGAGAAGGAATATAGCAAAGTCATTTTGTGATATCATACCCAGGGGAACTGTTTCCAGATCTTGTGCTCTCAGCTCCTGTTGTCTATGTTTCTTACTAATGTAGAAACTACACATGCAACAGATTAGCCTTAGGGTTGAGCTAATAGAGAGCTTCCATGACCCCCTTTCCAACCTAATATATACTCCTCAGTAATGACTGTATTAAAAGGAGCTCCATGAAAATGAACCTTTGAAACAAACTGTTAGTGTGTTTTAGAAGACAAGATGTGATTTCATAGCTTGCTTGCTATATAGTTGAAGTTGGTATAGATAACACTGGCTTACAGTTTAAATTCTTCCCAGTTTTTGGCTTTTCTTTTGCTCACTGAATGACCCAAGAAATATTGCTAGGTTTTATGTTCATCAGAATGTAATTAAATTTATGTTATTCAAATAAGTCATTATTTGTGCTACACTTTTAGTTCTGAAAGCATGGTGGTGATAGTAGTCAGAAACTGATTTACAAAAAGCAGTAAAAACATAGATGTTGAATAATCCATGCAAATGGGCCATGCCAGATTGGCACATTGATTTTGTCCTCCCAGACCAATCTAAATATTCTGTATATAACATGATATCAAAATGAATATACATGCATATATTGATAATATAAGCATGTTTGTCAAATATGATAAATGGTACTCACTTTTTGTAATATCCTCAATGACTGTTTATAATAAACTATGCTGACCTTATGGTGTTATAAAAACAAAAAAAAAAACTGCTGCAGCGATTTTCCATTCAGCATTGAAGGAAATTATTTTTATCAGCTTTGCGTGAAGGAAGTAGTGATAGGAACAGATATATAGCTTGACTGCTTGTATTTTATAAATACATACACATGTAAATTTAATTTCCCAAGTGTTTGTGACTGCTCTTTAAATCTTATATATCTTGCTGTCAAAAATCTACCAGATTTAACTTCTGTTGAGTGAAGAAACTGTATATGGATTTATTTATATTTATATTAAAAATGAAACTGGGATAAGTCATCTGGGAAAACGACTCTTTTGAATAAAAATATTTTAAAGAGTGAATTTAAATATTTGAGTTAGACTCTTTTACTAGCACTGGGGGATAGTTCTTATCAGTGGTGGAGGATCTATAAATCCTCTGGATCTAGGGAAGGTTTTGCCATACGTCTTAATGCATTAGCTAAGACTGGGAAGCTTAAATAACTCTCAGGATCAAAACAATGAGCTGTGCTTCCCCTGGGCTATATATTTAAAGCAAATGAGAGAGCAAAAGACGTGATTGGAGGAGTTACTACCCTTGTCAAATATAATCTATTCTTTGTTCAGGAAATCTCCTTTGCTTCAATACTCATTTTCTTCCCTTATTTTTTCTTAATTATAAGAATAATATATTTTAAAATCTATTTCTACATTTCAGTGACGATTTTTAAACTGGCTAGATGTCCGGAGAGCTTCATGTGCTCATCTACCATAGGTTTTATGGTTTGTTTTTAATGGGCTTAAATGGTATGAAAAAATAATCTCTCCAGATAGCTCTTATTGAGTGGGTATTTTGCTTTGCTTTGTATAAATAAATGATAATGACAACAAGAAGTGTGCAATTAGAGTTCTTACTCCATCAAGCAATGTTACCAAAAAACAGAATAGGCCTTAGTCAAAATTTTCATAACAAATGAAAACTAATTTTTATCAGTTGTATTCTTAAGTAACAGATAGGCATTGTGGATAGTTTACAATGCCCTAAATTTTTGCATGCATATGTTCCTCTGTTTACTTCTATTATCACGCAAAGTTTAATTTGAAATTACAGTAATATGAAAACAATGAATAAGTTAGCTGGTTTATCCCCATTGCCACCAAAATGCCAGTCACTTTATAACCCTTGAACAGTTCTTTAGTGATACCCTGTGTTGAAATGTAGAACATAAATGTAGAACATAAATGACTCATTTGAAAACTTATAGAATACAGATGAGTCTTCCTGAGTTGAGGGTATCGCTGTATGAGAGGTTGTGTTTTCAATATTGCCTAAATTGTTTAGTGCTATAAGGCAAACTTATTTCTGAAGATTTGCTTCCTAGGTTTCCATCCCCAAAGGATCCGTTCAGGTTGAGGGAGATAAGAGATTTTGATGAAGTTGAGAGCTAAAGATGGGTTTAGTTGCTGCTTGGGATAGATCCAGTTTTTAGAAAAACAATCCCCTGTATTGACTGGTCATCCAAGAACTCTCAAGAGAAATAAGTATTGTTTGGTCTTGTTTAAGACAATTAGGATATTTTTCTCTATGGAAAATTGTTTCCTAGGAAACTGTTTGCTAACCTTCATTCACCTTTTTAGGATCTAGTAAAATATTTTTCGCAGTAATTTAAAAAAAGAAAAGAAAAAGAAATTTCTTACACAATTTGGATGGCACATGCAGTGTCCTGGCACTTGCTTCCTCCGGTTTCTTACGTGTTTTCCCTTCATCTCTGTTCCCCTCGTCATGACACTACAAAGGAAGCCTTAAGTAAACGAGAGGCCTGTGAGAGGAGTTTAGTTGTGCGATTGGATCACTGTTCATCATCACATTGACCAGTCTTTTCTTGACATCATGGAATTCAGTTGCCTGGGTTCAAGTACCGTATGTTAGAAAACAGAGGTCTGAGATCACAAGACCGAATGCAGGAGGCCTTGCTGTTCGTGATAGGCTCTTTGTCCATCCCATGAGGACACAGATGGTAGCCTGCATTGCATCTCTACTTCAGAGGTTTTCCTCCCAAAGCCCAGAGCTCTGTCTTTGGATGTCTGCCCTGGTGTGCTGGGAAGTGTAAAAAAACAGCTCGGGGTGACGCATGATTCTGGAGCCCATGGTCAGATTTAGGAGGTAACAGTCAGCTGAGAGAACCTGGAGGGGAGAATTCTTTTTTTTTTTTTTTTTTGCTCATCTGTGCCAGAATACATGGGCTGAACAGAGCCCAGGGCAAGGTCCATGCCTGGTGAGGGCAGCAGAGTCTTGGTTGTGGGTACTCCTGGGAGCCCGGGTTGTGGAAGGAAGAAGCTAAGAAGACGTGAAACCTGTTGGCTTTGCTAGATTTAGAAAGCCCTCAACAGTGTACTGTCGTCCTAAATGTTGGCTTTAATTCGGAAGTTGTTATTAAGGCAAAGCAGGTAACAAACTGAGGGGGTAACTAAACAATGTGATTGTAACTATTGTACCACTCACTGAGTTGTGTGTTTTTTTTTTTTCTTCACCTGTTTGGTAAATATTGCTTGATTTTGTATATAGATTACTCACTAATAACTGGATGACTAATAACTGAATGAAGCACCTCAGCTGATTTTAGAGTGGCGATCGCCAGTATAGGCTAAACTGAGGAAAGGAGTCCAGATTCTCTTTAGTTCACTCATTTGGTGAGGTGGACGTCAGCAGGAAGTAGCCCAGGGAGCCAAGTCCACCACCACATCATTGCCTCTGTTTAGTCCCAGAGCCCCACCTCTGGACTGACCCTTGGGCTTCAGAGAAAAGTTATTGAATTTTCCCCAAACTTCATTTTGTTCAATTATACTTGGGTAATATTTGTTTCATATAGTTTATAGCCCAACAGGGGAAAATTTCCCCTCTTGTAAATAACAGTACACAAGAGATTTTTGAATGACCATTGAGTCCCTACCACTGTTTTGAGTCGATCCATTCCCAAAGCATCCCGGTTCACCCCGAGTTCTTGTTTTAATTATTCAGAAATACTATGTTTTCTCCTGATCTCTCCTCACAGATGTTTAATGTAGTGATATCAGTGGTACTTTATGTCAGAGTCCAGATCTTAAAACCAAAGATTGAAAAACCACTGCTTATATCGCTGAGTAGTAAAAAAGATGATTTTAGAGGAGTTGCTGTTCTAATTTTTAACATCGTGTCAGCTCCCGGTGACACTGCAGGTGGGATGCGGGTGGCATTTGGGCTCGGATGAGTGATGAGGTTCTTTTCCTTCACTGTCCTGGGTGGGCCTGGAGGCTTCACGGGGGAGGCCAGGAAGCAGCAGATGCAGCGGCTGCAGGGAACTTCTTGGCTGCACCTCTGTGCGGAGCATGGTAACTGTCTACTGAGGAGGAGATGGATGGCTGCTTTTGCTTCGCATCTGTCATCGAGCTTTGCCTTTGGGAGGTGATCGCAGCAGTGGGAACCCTTCGGTAGCTCCCGTTATGAAGAGGGCCGGCGTAGGATGGGCAGTCTCATTGTTCTGTCGTCAGTTCTCCATACTGCAGCATTGAGATTGTCCAGGCTCTGTCCTCCTTTGCAAGTCCAAAGCGCCTCTGTGGGGCTTCCCTCCTCCGTTGTGTCCTTTCCCACCTGCAGAGATGGGTCCTCTTGTTCTCACAGGCACGAACAACTTCTCTTTTGCTGGAGTGGGTGTTTTATTAAAAACACTAGCATTTGTAATACATTCTTATTACGGTGAGAAGTCCCTTTGTTCATTTGTGGAAAACTGAAGTTTACCATTTTAATTACTTTCAGGTACGTGGTTCAGTGGAGCTAAGTCTTCACATTGTTGTGCATTCATTGCCACAAGCCATCCACAAAACATTCCCACTTCCCACACGTTAAATCTGTGTCCGTGAAGCACTAACTCTCCGTTCCCCTCTGCTCTTCTCCTCTGGCAACCGCCATTCTGCTGTCTATTAACGTGGCTACCCTAGGCACCTCATGTGAGTGAAGTTGTACAGTAGTCTTTTGTGACCAGCGTATTGAACTGAGTATGAAGTCTTCAGATTTAATTCATGTTGAAGAATGTGTCAGAATTTTCTTTTTAAAAGTTGAACAATATTCCATCGTATGCTTGCATGGCATTTTGTTTATCCATTCACCATTCAGCGGCCCCTTGGGTTACTCTCATCTCTCAGGTATTGCGAAGAATGCTACTATGAGCATGGGTGTTCAAATACCTGCTTGGGTTCTTGCTACCACTATTTTGGGTATATGTGCCAAAGTGGAATTGCTGGTAATTCTGTTCACATTGTCAACAAACTGCCACACCATTTTCCACAGCCACTGCACCATTTTATGTTCCCAGGAGCTGTGAACAAGTTTCCAGTTTCTCCATATCCTTGCCAAATTATGTTATTTTCTTTTGTCTTGATAGCAGCCCTCTTCCTGGATGTGAAGTGGTGGTGATCAGTTTTTATATTGTTCTTTGAACAAAGTTTATCTAATTACACTGTCATTAATAAGACACAAAAGTTCTCAGAAAACAAAAGTCTTCCTCTAATCAATTCACATAGAATTTAGAAGCCTAAATCTGAAGTCAGCAAATAACAAAATTACTACAGATAATAGTTTAATAAAAACAATGAAAGTTTTAAAGAATATATTTGTCCTTGAAAACTTAGAAAATAGTCTTTAACAGTATAACAAAATATTCTATTTCTGTTTGTACTGCTACTTGCTTACTTCAGAAAGGCACCTTGCCATACCTAGAATAGAATCAGAATCTTTTAATTTATATCATTTATTTGTTAATTTTCCTATTTTTTCTTCTTAATTTCCCTGTCTGAATTCCTGTTGGTTGCTCCAGTCCCTTTGTATTAAGAACTGTGCTGAAGTCTGTCATTCTAAATACCGTTGTTACCAAGCCTCTCCACTCAGAAACTTCCAGTGGTTGCACTGTTGTTAGCTGTAGATCTTGACACTCGGGGTTCTGCTCAGTCCATGTGAACCTTGTCTTTTTCCCATGTGTTGTACAAACGCTGTAATCTGGTCTATGAACAGGCCATATACTTTCTTAACTCTTCTGTTCTCACATAGAATATTTCTGCCAATGTCTCCTTCCTGATTTCTGCCCATGGAAATTCAGCCCTTCCTTCGAGGGACAGTTCCAATCCCACTGCTTTCATGATAGTGCAAGTAGTTATTTCTGCATGTTTTCTGTATGATTATGGATATTTCCCTTATCTCATTGTGTGTGTGTGTGTGTGTGTGTGTGTATGTGTGTGTGTGTGTGTTTATGACAGTGCATGTTTTTCTGTCTTTTCAGAGCTGGGAATCAAATCTAGGCTCTTGAGCATGTTAGGCAAGCAAGTGCAGTACCTCTGAGCTGCAGCCTTAGCCCCACAACTTTTTTTTTGAACTGGGAATCGAACTCAGGTCCTTGCGCCACTGAGCTATATCCCTGGCCCAGCCCTACAATATATGTGTGTAAAATTTTTCCTGGTAGGTATCTTGCTTCATCCAGCAACCCACGCTATTCTTGTGGACAGATGATTTAGCTTATTTCCAAGAGGAAAATGCTTTAACTTCTTAGTGAGGAGAATCCTTTCCACTTCGAGATTTGTAATGTAGAGCCTGTGTGGTTTTGGGTAACTGACTTGTTGTGTAAAATGAGAAGGTGGAACCAAGATGTTCTTTGAGGTTTATTCAAACTACCTAGTCCTTCTTTCAGAAATGGCCCAAAATACGTGATTCACTTCTGCTCCTGTCCCTGGAACTCTTCTCTTTCTCTCCACTCATCTCAATGATATTCTGCAGGGAATAATACTGGTCGAACAACTGTCCACAATCTGAGAGACGGGGAAAAAAGCCGAAAGCTAGGAATCCCTCAAGGGGAACACGTCTGCTTTTTCTTCCAAATCCTTGTAACTCCATTGCCCTATTGTGACACTGTGTTACACTGTCTCAAGTACTAACAACTATTCCTATTCCTCAGCACCGTCTTTTTACAGAGGCCACTCTGTCTGCAAGTCTGTCTTTGAAATGATCAGGCATGACTAATATATTATTCCACAGCTGTAAAGTTTTAGAACCAAAAAGTCCAGTCATTTTGTTGCAATAAAATGAAAAAACGATTCCAACTCTTTCAGGAAGTTGTTTGGATTCTGTAAACCCAGCTCTCTTTTAGCCTCTGATAATCAATGGGCGAGGCCAGCACAGAAAACAGGAAGAGTTTGGTATTCAGCAGGATGGTGCAGGTCTGATGGTTCCAGGGAGGGATTTCCCTGCCATGGTGCAGAAGTCGAGTTAAGGGACCTCTTTTCTTAACTTGCGATTATGATGGATTGGGCAAGAAGAGGATAGAGTTAATCCTTTTCATAAGTATGAAGAGCAGTGCAGAAACAATTTGATAAGTGGGGAATAATTTGATATGACTTCTAAAATCACTTCCTGTAGAGGCATTGGTAGCCTCAGAGCACCAGGGCACGTCAGGCAGCACTCAGTTGGGCTAGGTCCATTTTTCCCTTCCTTCAGTGCAACCTCTTGGAGCCCCTGGTGGGTTCACACACTGTAGAAGAGTCAGTGCTGTTTCATAAATCATGGCTCTTCAATATATTTCTCAATCCCTGACTTTTCTTTCTGGCTCCAGATTCATATATCCAACTACTTACCAGATAACCCAGGTGGCTTACAGGTGCTTTGTATTAAAAATTAAGCAACATCTCATCTCCCCTGGTAGTCAATCTGCACATCTGTATACTAACAATGAAACTATCATGACTATTATTACAATCACTGCTATTAGTCCCATTGGATTACTTGCACAGCATTTATTCTGTGCCAGATAGAGTAGAAGATGCTGATATAAATTCATTTAACTCTTACTATTAGATTGTATTAATGTTTCCTTTATTACACCAAACCAGAGACCTTTCCTCCCGCTGCATGTCAGTTTGGTGACCAGGTCCCATTGATTCTGTCTCCTTAACAAATGCTCCAGTGTCTCTATAATAAAGTTCCCAGGCTTACTGGAATAGTAACAGCTTGTTATCTTTGTTGTTGGATTCTCCCACTCTTCAAATGGTCTCTCCACTATTGCTAGAGTCATCTTTCTAAACAGGAAAAGATCATACGGTGTCTTTGGTTGAAGTGCTCGAGCTGCCGTCAGGATGCAATCTAGGCTCATTAGAATGGCACATAGAGCCTTTCATCTTCTGTCCCATGTGCTCTTATCCAATTCCTTCTCCTACCTACAACCTTGTACTACACTGATGGCGTTGCTATACATGTGCAAATGACTTTAGGGCTCTACGTGTTTACACACATTGTTCCCTTTTATCAGAATGATCCGTTACTCTACCTTTTCCACCTTTACTACCTAACATTCCCGATTGACTATGCCCTTCACTGGATGAGTGGTTAAATAAAACTTTATAGCTATGTTAAGGATTATTTTTGTAGTTTTTAAAAATATTATTGTAGAGGAATATGATGACTTAGAGATACTTCCATAGTATATTATTAAGTTTTATAATACAATATATGTGATCTACATACCATATGTAGAGATGTCTGTCTAATTATCTATTTATCTATTTTTCAACCAAAATAGAAATAAGAGGATACAAGTTGGTATAGAAAAATGTTAACAGTGTTTATCTCTGGGTTATTGGGATTATTGATAGTCAGATTTTTCATTTCATTTAATTGTATTTTTTGAAGTTTCTATAAGAAATGTACACTACTTTTTTTGTACACTACTTTTAAACAAGAGAAAATAGTAATGCTATTATCTATTATACAAGTACTGACCTGTGGCAAGGATATCCCTTCAAAATATTTCCTTTCTCATAATATGTTACATTAAAGTGAGCTAACTGCAGAAACAAATAGAATTCCAATAACGTATCTATATGTGTGTGTATGTATATGTTTATGTACTTATTTATTTATTTCTGTTAAGTGAATGGACAGAACACAAGATATTCTACTTCTTTCTTTCGTCTAAGAATTGTGCGAACATCTGAACCATAGCGGAACCTCCAAGTAGACTAATTGGTTGAAAAAGGCAGGATTCCAATTTGTGACAGTCATTTTATTTTTATTTTTATTTACTTTTATTTTTTTGTGGCACTGGGAATCGAACTCACAACCTCGCGCCTGCCAGACAGGCGCTTAAGCCATTGAGCCAAACTCCCGGCCCTCGTCATTTTATTTTTAATGGTATAGCTAGCTTCTGAAAAGTAGACAAATCTTTTTTTCTGCTATTTCATTGCAATGGAAGAGTCCAATACATACACAACAGATCATAAAAGGCCTTTATGTTTATTGTAGATAAATAGCATGTTAACTACATGCTCTTCCTTATGCTCAACTTAGCATTTTATGGTTGAGCTCACAATAAATCTTTAAGATTTGATGATCTCTGTGTCTGGTTTTGTTTGATATTGTTGAAAATGCAGAGGGTCAGGCCACACTTAATGTTTCTCCAGCTGGAATGTTAGGGTGCCTTTTTAGAGTTCCATGTTTAATAAATCATTTCAATATAGGTCTGTGGAGAAATACTTTCAGGCCTTATCATTGCTGACTTAATTGAGTTTCATGATGCACGTTTTTTCTTAGTGGGATAAATTAAAAGTGGCCGATAACACTACTCATAAAATCAAAATGGTAAGGTGAAACCTGCCCAGTGTATTAAATGTATTGATGGGTAGTCTGTCCACTGTTTTTAATCATGTTTATTAACTCTCTAGTAGTTTTATTTCCAGTAACTTGCTAAATAAGTGTCCTTATGTGCTCAGTAATATTTCTCTTTAAAATGCTATTGAAAAGTCCATGAAAATGATGAAAGTGCCAATCCCATCCACCTCCTTCCTGTTAGTAAGAATTGCTGGAGGTTTTATGATTAGCTGGGTATAGGGCTGTGGTTCCTTTGTGAAACCCAGGGGAAAGGAAACCAGTTCATAACAGGTGAACAGAGACAGTGAATGACTTTGAAACTGGGTAAAATAATTACACTTTGTACATCTACATTATACATGCTATTGTTATAAATGTCTTTAAATATTCTATTAACTGTTGAGAACATAAAGGATATATATATATATATATACATATATATGATACATATGTATCACATTATATGCATGGTGTAAATGAAAATAATATATTTGTTGTGTTCTTCGGTTTGCTTTTTTCATGGACTACTTGGCTTTGTGAGAGTATCGAATCCTATTGACTAAAAGACAGCTAACGGCAGTCTTCATGCAAGTCAATAAAGGGCATATCTATTCATTAAAATGGAATAAAAGTTGTCATTAATTTACCCTTATCTTTTTGCAGTCAGTGCGCTGGGACCCCAGATCCTATTTCTTTGCTGTGAGATTTAGGCATTCTCACCCTGAGAGAGAAATTATATGGGCCATTTGTGAAAATGTGTCCTAAATAAATTATGAGAATCATGAGATTTCTAAGCAAATATGGATAACTAATATAAAAAGAAGCAAGGAATACACTTTATTAATTTACTTATTCAGCAAATGTTTATTGGGCATTTATTATTGATGGACTGTGTACTGATTTCTGGAATGACAATGATGAATAAATTAGGTGCGGCCTTTTTTGTTCTAACTGTGTGGAAAGAAGATGAAACAGTTACCCCAAAATGATATAGATTATAGTTGCAAATGTGCTACACTTTACAAGAGAAAAGTGTAAGTTTCTATCAGAAAATAGTACCGAAATATCTATCTTGGCCTGAAAGATACAAGAAAGCTTCCTTAAGAAAACAGAGGAAAAGGTGGTGGTCGTTTTAGCTGTAAGTTGGAGGGAGGAGCAGCAGAGAGGAGAGTTGGTATAGAGGAGGCGAGGATGAGGTTGGGGAATGGAAAGGAAATGAGGGAAGGAAAAATCGGACCATTCTAAACTTTTGAGGATTCTGGAATTTTTTCCTCAAAGCATGGGAAACCATGGGAAGGTTTTTAAGCACCAGATTGCAAGGTTTCCATCTTACAGACATCATAACTGGCTGTGCGGACAGGGTACTGGAAGGGACTTAGAATGCGTGTGGTGACTTTGGGCGAGGGTCTAGGTGAGGCTGCGCTGAGCTCAGACTAGAACGGAGCCAGAGAGAGGAAGAGAATCCAACGATTTGAGGTCATTTCAGAACCACCGCTCAGTCTGGGTTCTGAAATGGAAATACATTCAGAGGTAGGTGGAGAGGCTGGATTTCAGGGTTCTAGCATGGACAGATTGTATGTGTGATGGGTAACAAAGTAGGGAAAGAGAGGAAGAGTGTGATTTTGATATATTCAAATGGAAATGTGCAACCTTTCTTATAGCTGAATAGTACTCCATTGTATAAAAATACCACATCTTTTTTATCCATTCTTTGATTGATGGGCACTTGGGTTGTTTCCAAGATCTGGCTATTATAAATTGGGTTGTTATAAACATGGGTGCACAGATATCACTGTGGTATGATGTTTTCAATTCTTCTGGGAAAATGCCCAGAAGAGGGATAGCTGGGTTGAATGGGATCTCTAATCTAGCTTCTTGAGGAATCTCCACACTGACTTCCACAAGATTGCATTGAGACTTTTATAAGTAAATGGACACGACTTGAGACCATACTCATAAGTGAGATAAATCAAACCCACATGTGTAAATACTGTATTATCTCCCTAGTGTAAGAAACTGAAAAAGTATATATGATCCAAAATCTATAATAAATACTATGTAAGGGTAAAAAACTGCTCAAAGAGCAAAAGTAATTGGGAAGGGAAAAGGGGGAAAGAGGGAAGGGAAAAGGAAAAGATATAAATCTGTATATATGTATATTTAAGATAACTAAAACGAACATACTGCTGAATGTATTAGTTACTGAGAAAGAACAGTTAATACTCATATGATTAGATCAATTTTACATGTCTATATCTGTTAATGTAAACAACCATTTTGAAGATAATGATACGCAATATTGCAACCATTGTCAAGTTTCTATCATCCTGTTTTGTAAACCTGTAATGTTACTGTTGTGTATTTACCCTAGTCATTTGTTTGTTTTTTGCTTTTTGTCTTTCTTATATGTGTCTTTTTTTCTCTTCAATAAAACAAACAACAACAACAACAACAACAACAACAAAAAACCAAATGGAAATGTGAAGTAAGCCCTAGAATGCACAGAGCTATAGATGGAGAAGTCAAGGTTGGGTTATGAATGTGGTGGTTTTGGAAAAAGATATGATTGTATGAGAAAGGAGGCTTGAGGTGAGGAACAGGGAGGAGAGAATGAAGTATGGGGAACCGTAACCTTTAACATGTTCCTGATGGGACTGTAATTAGTGTGTCTCACTGCTGGCACATGCACAGCAGTCCTATCTGGTGACTTTTTAAAATCAATTTTATTTGTACAAAGACCAATAAAAGTGATTAGATCCATTGGTGCCACCAGTGGTGCAAGCTGCCAGGTGGAACAGTCATGCATTAGCCACACGTTTGGTTCAAGCCGGCAAGAACAGGGTAAAGCTGGGGCAAGAGGTGGACACAGGGCGACAAGAAAGGGGCAGTCAGGGAAGCGAGATGAAGATGCTTCTGGATGGAAGCAACAGCCGGCTCATCTGAGTCCCAGTGGCACTGCTAAAGGAGGGCAGGGAGAGGGGAGCTCAACCTAGCGTTTTTCACCAGGTAACTACGATCAGGACTTTAAATTGAAAGGAATACTATGTAAATAGCAGCAGGAAGGACTTGTATATCCGTTCTGGTCAAGTACCAAAGTTGGAGCCCAGAAAGGGGAAGGGGTTGGAGACTGAGACCAAACTTTAGACGATGATGATGACGATGACGATGATGATGATGATGGTGATGATGATTTGTCTTTTTGAGACAGGGTCTCACTATGCAGTTCAGGCCGGCCTTGAACTCACTTTGTAGCCCAGACTGGCCTTGAGCTTGCAGTGACCCTCCTGCCTCAGCCGCCAAGTGTTGGGATTACAGGCATGAACCACCACATCCAGCCTCGAACTCTGGATTATTGATTTTTGGTTTGAGTGATATTTTTATTTATTTGAACATAAGGAGCAGGAAGCCATTCTAAGGCTTTTCTGGAATGGGACTGGGTTGAAAAGAATGACTGTAATTGAGAGGCCTAATAAATAGTTTTTATAAAAATGGTATAAAAAGCATCAAAATTGAATTACATGTGGTGTTACTAAGGTATTGCTAAAGCTCACCCTTTTATTTGTGTATTTTCCTATAACTCAGGATTCATTCTTATGCACCATGGAAGCCCCATCATGACAAACTATTTTTCAAAATTTTCTTGACACAGTGACTTGGGAGCTAACTGCTGTCTCTAGATTTGGTACTCAGGCACTATGAGACTATAATGTATTGTTACATAAGTCATTGTGAAGTGACAGCTATCAATCTCATTTAAAAGAATATTTGAATCGAAAGGTCTTTGAACCATGTATTGCATTGACAAAGGAGCTACCTTTATCTGGAGCTATGACTGAGCATTTTAACGAGCAGCAGTCAAAAAATTCAAAGTTATTATTCTGACAGTAACTGCATGCATTTTTCTTGCCCATCTATATACACCCTTTTATTGCCTAGTAAGCAGCTGAACTGATGTATTCATAGCTATTATTTGCATAAGGAGCTTGAGCCACCATGGGAAAAATGATTTTGAATTTCCTGCTTCTATTTGTTTACTTTCTGCACAATAATAGTATTTTCGTGGAAGGAATTTTTATTACATAGGGTTTTCCTAATATTAGTACAGTGTAAATAAGCTAGGAGATAGTTTTTGGACAACTGCACATATGACTCAGAGGGAATAGGGAAGACAATGGGAAGAAAGTCCCCTCAAAATAGGAAGTAAGGCCTTAGCTGCAGCCGAACCTGGAGAACCTCAGATGGGTTATTGGGCCAGATGGGTTATTGTTCTGATCTTGGGTAGACCCGTGGCTTGCAAAATAGTTTGGTTGTTAGAATATGCAGATTCCTGGGCTTGACTCCTGGATATAACAATTCATTTAGTCCACGGGTTGTCCAGAGGATCTGCGGTTTGCAAAGTGCTCTAGATGATTTTGATGTACAGTTAGATTTGTGAGCCCTTGGCTAATAAAGCTGAGCATTCTCTGAAAAAGAAATCAGAAGATGGGTAAGAAAAGAATTAGAATTTATGGATTTTCTATTATGAGCGGAACTATTTTTCATATTTTATCTCATTTATTCCTTAACACCATCTTGCAAAGCATATCATTTTATTCCAGACTTAACCCAAGATTCAAAAAGCTTTACAGAACGTGAAAGGTCATGCAGCTTCTGCCAGACAGAGTTTTTATTTGCATTGAGGTCATTTGATATGCTCTGTTAGAATTACACGAGATTCCGAACAATGCAGCCTGATGGAATTCTGGTTGCACCATCGTCTTGCTCCTTTTTGCCATGTACCTACTGCCAAAGGTAGTCTTTCGTATTTATCTTTAAAGAGGCTGCGTGTAGTAGCTGAATGCAGAGGACTGATTACAGTGTGAGAGCTGAAGTCAGGTGTACTTGGATAAATCTATGTCTTAAACAGTCTACAATGAACATGGGATATTGTGACCAGACTTGACCTTGCATCTCTCAAAGGTCTGTGCTAAAAAGTTCCTTGTCTGAATGAGAAGGTGCCATACACTGCACGTAAGGACATAAGCCTTGGTGGGGCCCCACAAGGGAGAGGCCAGAGCCTGGAGTGGACTTCACATGCTCCTTAAGGGTTGGGGCTTGGCTGCTACATCCTTCTGTCATTTGTGACCTTGGGAACATTGCCTGCTGTTTCTAAACCTTATTTTTCTGTTTGTAAAATGAGAGTAATATGTCTCCCCTAGAGACAAATGCATGCCAACTGAAATAATGTACGTGGAACACCTCAGTTAGAGTAAGGGCCCTATTAGTGTTATTTGGGAGAGACAGGTAACTACCTCCTCCTGTACCTACGGGAGAGACCAAATCTAAGTAACTAGAATGTGGTGGGGCTGGGTGTATGGAAAAAGCAACAGAGTTAGCAACAGAGCCAGACACAAAGATAGACCTTTCTCTTTGATGGCTTTGGTTGCTGTTCTCTAGGAACCAGAAGGTTCTCCTAACCAGTGTGTGTCTGAGGTCCTCCACCAGGACACTCCTCCAGGTGTGGTTTGCAGAGCTTTACCACTATACCAGCTTGATGCTCATCAAGGCTACAAATTCCTGAGTCCACTTCAGACCCAGGGTTTTGCAGGCATTTCTAATGCTCCCTGAAGTTCAAGAAGTGCCAACAGGTGTGTGTGGATCACACTGGGAGAAGAAGCAGCTTGGTCAGAGAGGAGCAGTTGTCCAGGTTTGGCTGTGTTGGCTGTAAGGCCAGTGTCCTTTCTTCAGAGCACATTGTGGGGTGATGGCTGCAGCAGTTGAAAAGATACTGAAGAAAGAGTGAGGGAGAGAGAGAGAGAGAGAGAGAGAGACAGACAGACACAGGCAGAGAGCGAGAGAGAGAATATCTTTGCTAGAAACATTCAATGACAGCATGCCCTTTCCCAATGGGCTCTGGGCCATGAATGAGCAATAATAAAGCACCCAGCAAGAATCTTCCTCAAAACAGCATCAGCTTGAGAGGCGCTGTGGTGCTGGGAAGAGGGCGAGGGAGTGTGTGTTAGAGTTTTCTGGCGCAGTAGAGAAGCAGAAGGAAAAGGAATGTGAAAGTGGCCTTTTTATTTGAGGACACAAAGAGCAGAGGAGCCCACAACCCACAGGGGTTTGGCCTTCTCCTCTGACCAGATACAGAGAGGCAGAGGGTTATATGACCTCTGATCGGAAGTGGCGCATGGGTTGGGCACTGATCACACGCGAGGAACTGATTGGAATTTTCTTCACAGACAAACAGGAAAGTAACAATTTGGGCCGAAGGGGAAGAAGGAGGGAGTGGTCATCGGGTAAGCGTTCCCGCTTTGCCCTTCCACCTTGTTAGACCTTCGCCATAATTGTACAGTAATTTATACTAAGGCAAGAACCTTTCAGTGTGGACCAAGGCCCCACGGGGGGACACAGACCTCTTGCTGAGACTTAGTAGCAGCGGATTGGCGCAGGCATCCTTGGGGAGAGGAGTTGGAATAGCCCCGGTCCCAGGGTAGTTTCAAGGTTTTTTGGTGTTCAATATTTATTTATTTTTTAGTTTTTTAACTGTAGTATTATTAGTTTTTAAAATAACTCAGAACTGTGGGAAGATTTCCCACCTTGCTGTGTTGTCTGTGGAACTAGGCTGAGAACCGAGTTTCTGCGTTTAGAATATCTTAGGGGAATCGAGCAAGACGAAAAGCAACCTTTCGGTAGCTACAATGAAGAAAATGATGTAGTGTGGCTTTCTGTCTTTTCTGTACTAGTGGTCTGGCTTTATTTAGTACACTTGCTCTTTGCTAGACCCTGTATCTGTTGTCTTGCTAAACCCTAAAAATAATCCAGAATTGGTTCTGCCCACCTGTGGATTGAAACTGTTCCAGAGTAGCTGTAGAGTTTGCCTGCGACACACAGCTCAGAGAATAGCGAAGCTAAGATTTAAAACCCAGCTAGGCTTGTTACAAAGTCAGAACTAGGTATCAGATGCAGGTTCCCTCTATCTGGTTCCTAGAAAAGAAAATGCAATGTATGCGACAACCATTTGAACGTAAATAATAAAAGTAATGGTGTTTCATCCTTGCCCTTCTTAATTCAACAAGTACTGTTTACTGTTCGTGTTCTCCTGTGGTTGAATGATGCTCTGTGAGATATGGGAGAGTTTAAGGAATTTGCAGTTCTTCTGGGGAGAAGAAGGCGAATGCTTGACCAGAGTGAAACCACCACATCCGTCAGGTGTTTCGATGAAGGAGGTGGCAACTCTGCCTGGGCGCACTGTTGCGTCTCTAGGGAGAGCGGGATTTGAGACAGCATTTTTGGAATAGAAGGACCGTGTTTCAGTTTATGTTTGCAGAGTATGTTTAAAATCATTTTCAGAATGTGTTAAAACTATTTGCAAAAGTGTGTGTGAGTTGGAAAAATAATTGCAACCAGGAGAGTCTTATTAAATCTAGATATTTGCCCCTTCTTTGTATAATTCTTATGCTAACATAGGCTCACCTACCACTGGAAATAATAAAACCTGCACAAAGGAACCCCGACAAATGGAGAAAAGTTTATTTTGATTTCTTTCTTTCTTTCTTTCTTTTTTTTTTGGAGGGAGAAATGTATATCAGTTGTTTTTCTTGGAAAAGTAGAATTTGTTTTCGTAAGAGAGAAGAAGATAATGTCTTCACTTAAGCTCTGTTAATAGAAGCATCCCCTTGTTTTTATTTTTTCTTCTTTTATATACTATTGGGAGTCCACAATGTCATAGTCATTTTCTAGAGTGTTATTTGACCATCATTTATTCTTTTGAATTCATATCTCTGGTCATATTTGTCATTATGTCTACATTTTTATTATTAACATTTAATGGTGACCACCCATTAAAACTATTGCGATCCATAAGTGTATTATATATTTAACTGACATGTTATTGCTTCTGGATTAGAAGCTGAAAAGTAATTAAAATTCTTGTTCTTGTTGTAATGCTATTATTATGATGATGATTTAGTATTTTCCCAAATAGTTTGTATAATTTGGTCCTTTTCTTCACTTGTATGTCTCTTTATTTGCTAGACAGGATATTTTAATAGTCATATTTAAAAGAAAGAAACTGTCGGAGCAGATGAGAAATCCTTTTACAATGCCATATTAATCTATTTAGCTCTTAGACATTTCTCAGCAGATCAAAGGAATTTCCTGGGAACTCCCAGAGGTCTAACTGACTTTTATCTGTCTTAATGAAGGTAATTAAGATTCCTCAGCTTACCAGGGGCTGGTCCAGACCCTGAGTGGATTGGTCCCCAATGGAATCTTGGTAGAGGAGGACCAGCAAACTAGATAATTCTAAATTTTTAACTTTACATGGTAGTAAGTACCAACAACCAGTGTATTCACTGTATCATTGATTTCCACTGATAGTTTTATAGCATGTGGCTTATAAAAAGTTATTAAGTGATATGTCTCAACCTTTTCTAGGCACTGTCTTATGGATGAACACAACGTTAAATCCTCAACAACAAAATGTTAAAAGTCAGTGAAAACAGTCTTTGGCATGGTACTGCTATCTTTTTATTCACAGTCATTTATGGAATAAATATGCTTTGACATAATTATGAGCCAGATGCTATGCTAGACCTACAGATAAAATGCTGAACAGGGTACTTGCCCTCATGATGCATATTCATGTTATAATCTGTCATCTTGTCAGGCTCTTATCACTTTCACCAAGGAGTCATAATTTTTGTCTTGCTGGCAGGTGGCTTGAACCACCCATGGCCCATGTATGATTGTACCTCTTCTACCACCAGTGATACAAGCCAGTGGGAATGTGTTAAAGGCCTTTTTTTCAGTTTGATCTTGCATTCCAGTCTTTCCCAACTACACAATGAAAGTTGGGGAAGAGAAAGAACAATACAAGTATACCTACCTACAGCAAAATGGTTTTCTGTTGTCACACATGGGTTGGCATTTCCAAGAAAAATGGATTTCTAAAATTAAATTGTGAAGTTAGTGGTCAGGAGCAGGTAATTTATGCACTAGAGGCAGGCTTCAGATTTTCAGAGCATTGAGTGATCAAGAATACTACGTAATATTTAAACATCTTTCTCCACAAATTTTAAATTTAAAATAATCCGTCTAGGTTTTTAATGTGCAGTTTACTGAAAATGAACCATCCTTTTAAAAAACTAGTCTTTGTCCCCCTGAAAGAAGGATGCCTGAAAATGTTATGAGAATGCTATATTAGCTTTAACCCATGTAATTTCTACCACTGTTTTGAAAAGAAGAGAAAAATATTGATACCATTGCATTTTCAGTGCCTACTGGTTCCACATAGCTCTCCTGCATTTCTGGGTTCTGCTTTGGTCCATTTTCAGCTCTCAATTGGTCTAAAAATGTCTGGATTCCTTCCATGTTCCAAGGCTGATGCAGGCAAGACAGATGCAGTGGTCCTATCAGCTTTGTTTTAGGTGCTAATAAGCCTCATACGAGTCTCATAGTATAGGATAAATGGGAGACAAAATGCTCCTTGGTTAGATTTCATCATCACCACTGAGAACGGATTTATGAATGTTAGAAATACTCATGCATCCAATAAACAAAGCGTATCGGGAATGTATTGGGATATGGGAGGAGTACATATAAGAATTCTTTGGGTTCTGCTTCCTTTTTGTCCTCCTTATATGTTTCTTCCTATGATAGGAGAGTTGGTCACATGATTGACCAGGGATGTCATTCACTGAGCTATCTTTCCTTGCCTGTGGCTGAGCATGGAAGGGTTTGCATTCCCAGGAGTGGGTGGACATACTTTCTGACCACTGTGCAGAGCAGGCCCTCATCTTCCCTTCATCTTGTATAAGTTGAAGACCAGGCAATACCCGGGAGACTGTGTGTGCTTCCTGTGCCAATGCCATTAAGCTGGTTTGATGGAAAGACTTGCTCTGTCCAAAGATCCAGGATAAATTGAATTAGAAAAGTAGGAAACCTCATTTATTGCTTGTAGTTGAACTTCATGTTTGGAAATTGCCAGATATTCAGAGCTTTTCCACATACTTACAGGAATGATCCTGTTTGTTTCTCTTAGTAGGTATTATGGCTTGTGTCTAGATGACCCCCAAAGCCTCAAGTAGTAATAGGTGGGGATTTTTCAGGGGCAGCTGGATCTAGAGCATGTGATGCTGGCATTAGGGGTGTGTGGTTACTAAGTTAGTCCACTGACTGATTTGGCATAGTTCTGGGTAGGATTAGGGGTGCCTCACCTTAGGTGAGCGTGATACCCCTAAGGGTAGGTAGCCTGGATAAAATAAGGGAGAGAAAGAAAGTTTTTGCTTGTTGTTCATTGTTTGTTGCTCTTTTGTTGCTTTCTGCCTGCCATGAACTGTTTCTCCCCTGTGATGCCCCTCTGCCATGCCACCCTGCCTTGGAGTCAGTCAACTATGAACTGAAGTCTCTGCAAACTGGGAACCAAATAATCCTTCCCTCCTTTAATTTTGAGTGTTGGGTATTTTGTCTCAACAACAGGAAAAGACATCAGGGAACCTCAGAGGGGAATGGAGATGAGAAGGAAAGGTGGTAGGGACAGAGAAAGAGAGGGATGGAGGGAGGGAGGGAGGGAGGGGGGGAGAGAGAGAGAGAGAGAGAGAGACAGAGAGAGAGAGACAGAGAATCTCATACCTGCAGACCTCTAGCACTGTCCATGGAGAGTCTAATGTTTTACCTTCAGTGCATTTATCTGTAGATGATGATGTCTATGTACTTTTCTTTCCTAGTCAGGTTATGGGTAGGAGATGAAAGTTACCCTTTTGTGGGTCATGCATGTCACCTAAAAGTATTTGGGTGCTAAGGATATCGCTCAGTGATAGAGCAATTGCCTCCCACATAGGAGACCCTGGTTCAATCTTCCAGCACTGAAAAACGTTTACATAAAGCATGACTTGTTGCACTTGTATTCTTTTTCAAGTGTGAAAGTCTTTTATATAACTTTGTGCAGGATTAGGAGTGAGGCTTTAGTCTGGCGTAGGGTAGGATTATATCTAGTTAATGGGCAGGTGTATAGGTTATACCAGGATTTTGAGTAGGTAAGAGACTCTCCCAAGTATTAGTTGCTTTCCTGTCCTTCTTTAGTTTCTTTCCATTTTGTTTTTTGAGTTGGAAATTGGGAACAGGGTGCTGCAGGTTGAGATGATGAGGAAAAAGTGAGAAAGTAAAAGCAACAGATAAATGTATTTAGCTTTGTTTATTTCATCTACATCTCAAACTCTGATTAGGAGAATATGGCTTTTCCCTATAAATTATTAGTAGGATTCTCTGGCTAATTAACTAAGAGAAAAGAAGCAAAGAAAATACTCTTTTTTTCCCTATGTTGCAGACTTTTATCATTTTTTGTTTGATTATTAATATCTCACTATCTATACTCCAGCTTCATAATCGCCTTCCTTCTTTAGGAGAGACCAGCAGGCACCAGTAAATTTCCTTGTAGTCAAGACTTCATATGACAGAGAATTCTTAGAAAGGGAAAAAAATCTTCAATTAACTGCTTATACTTTTCCTTCCCAAAATTTGTTGGGCTCCTTTGAAGACAGAATGAGTTGCATGAGTTTTGCAGGGATTAACTGGGTAGAGGAAAGCAGGCAGTACTCATGTATCCAGTGAAATAAAAAGACTGAAGACATGAGAGGGAGAGGTATAACTGTTAGTGAAAGACTTCTGAGAAGTTGCCTGGGAAGTTATTCAGGGCCCAGTGGAGGGATTATTCTACCAGTTCACTCCGTTCTTCCAACAGTCTTCATTATCTGATTCTAAAACTTCTCTTTAACCTCCTAAAAGAGTAGCTAGTAAATCTTATACTTTAATCCTACTCAACATTTTAATGAGAATAAAACAAAACACATAAGTGTTTTCCTAGATTCTTTGTGCCAAGTGGTAAAATCACAAAGGAGGCTGGAATGGTGTGAGAAGGCTATGTTGATCGATCTGCAAAACCAGACTTCACAGCCACGTCTTGTTCTCCAGAAGAAAGAACAAGCCTCAACCAACTGACAGAGCTCAATTAGATTATGAGTTAATCAAGATCATGGATTCTGTGCTTGGCACTGTGTTGAGTACAATGACATAGAAAGTATAGTTGGTAACCAATCAGTTTATCGTCTAACTGGGGTAGAATCTAGGTTGGGGAAGGTAGCTACAACTCCATATTAATTTTAACAACATGTAAAATGACCATATCATGAATAAACCATTGAAGTGTTCAGAAGGAATAGAGCTCAGTTACACTAAAAGGGGTCAAAGGGCTTTTTTGGAGGGTAAGGTTTGAGGTGGACCTTAAAGGGTAGATGGGGCAAATGTGCATAAACAGATGTGAGTGTTGGGCACTGTATCGGGAGTTTTAATATCAACAGTGGTTCTGACTCTCAAAAATCCTGGAAGAAAGTTCTGTCATCTTCATTTTACAATAAGTAAACAGCCTCAGAAAAAATAAATAATGGAATCCCAACTCTCTGACCATTCATAGTAAAGGTCAGAGGTGGATTTGAAACCTAGGCCTTCTACTTTCAAATCCATCTCCTTGCTCACCATATGTTATCCTGTACAAAGAAGTGGTTTTGGAGCAAGAAAGCAAACATTTTGCACCCAAGATCATTTTGGTGAGGGTACAGGTCATTTGGGAACAAATGGGTAGCAAGTTCGGAAAGGCAACCTGGGCAAGAGCGGAGACTCAAGGAGACGCTGAGAGAATTCCAGGCAGAGTGGGATTGGCCAATCTGTGTTTTAGTTTCTGCTCAGATGGAAGAGCTATGGGAAGAATGATTTCTAAACATGGCAGAAAGGGTTACTTGACTGGTAGGTTTTTCCACCTTGATTATTTTGAATCCAGAACTGCATCTTAAAGTCAATAATGAATATCGTCTGTCTTTATTTCAGTTTTTCTTTTAATCACAGGCTTTTTTTAAAAAACTTTTTTATTCTTACGGTTTTATTTTGTTTTGTTATATTGCATTCATCCTGGATGCTGCATTAATGAGGCAGTATGATATGACCCAGGGCTCTCATCTGTTTAATTTTGCTCATTTTCTCCAACTTCACACGACATTCCTTTGCTGCAGGAGCAGCAGCAGAGCATGAATACTGCAGAAAGGAGTTTCAGTTACACCTCTAGTGCCACCTCTGGGGCTTCCCGAATAATTTTCTTATCCTCTTTTTGCCATTTGGGAACACAGCCATGTTGTTTGCAATTGAAATATAGTTTTAAAATGTGCCTCCTACTGTGCTTTTATAGAAGGAGTGCTTCTTCTCCTGGAAACTAAAACACCATTGATTGAACCAAGGGCCCTTCCAAAGGGCTTTAATTACTGCATTGATTGCAAACTTCAGAACAAATCAGGGTCCAGTAGCAACAAGCCATGGAGACAGGTGCCTGGGTTGATGTGAAGACAGTGGTGAAGCCTTTTGGGTGTGAGTAGCTGGAATTGAAAGGTAGTGGGCTTGGAGGAGGAATCACCTTCTTGAGGCTGGGAGCTTTGCATTTTTTGTTTGTGTTTTCTGGGAAAGCTCTAAGAACTACTTCTTTAAAGGTCTCCTATTTCCTACCCTGACATTGAGTTGGGAAGTGATCTAAATGATGTAGATGAGAACTTCTCTGGAAAATAGGTGGCTGGGAACAAACAGATGCTCTTGGTATAGTCCTTCAATAGGTTAATCTTTAAAATGATGACTTTTTATTAGGAAAGAAGGAAGGAAGGAAAGAAAGAAAAAGGAAAGGGTTTCCTTTCTCTGACAGAACACCTGCTGACATGTTTTCTTCTCATTCATGTTGGTGGTCAGCTATTGAGTAAATTACTGCAATGTTAGTAAAGATTTGGGAACTACTGGAAGATGGTGTAAGTCAGTTTTTAGAATTTGGTCTTTTTTCCAGGGACAATAGCTCATTAAGTATTGAGGTGACTAGATGGAATGAGTTCTGTGCCTCATGGGTTCATTCAGAATAGTATCTTCCATGTCACGTTATTTTAATAGGACATTATCATGTGCATGGTTTGTGTCTAGGTGTTCCCCTAAAGCCTTGTGCAGTCATGGAGGCAGGCTTCTAGTTGTGATTGATTCATGGTCCAATGCTAGGATTGTGGGTGTGAGTGCTACACCCGTGCTGAGGTGGGTAACCTGCATACAATATAAAGGAGGGAAAGGGGCGTGCTTTCTGCTTCCCACCCTTTTGTTCTTGTTGCTTTTGCTGTCTTCTCCTGCTGTGAACTGTTGCCCTCTGCCACACCACCCTGCCTTGGAGCCAGCTGATTATGGACTGAAACTTCAATAAACTGTGAGCTAAATAAGACTTTCCTTCCTTAATTTTGGGTGTCAGGTATTTTGTCTCGGTAATGAGAGAAAAGCTGCCATGGGTGTCATTTTTGGCGTGACTAAGGGTAGATTTCAGATGCTAAAATGAAACTGTTGATCATACCTGTTTTCCTGATTTATAGTATTTTGGAATTTATTATGTTCCAAGCAGAACTCTGAAACTGTAGACTTAGCTACTCACTTGGCTCTCACAACAATCTTTGTGAGGTAGGGAGTTCTGTAACTCTCTCTGGCAGATGAGAAAAACTGAGCCTTAAAGAGTCCATGGTGGAGAGAACAAGTTGTTGGCTCCAATGTCTATGTAGTATATCTGAGTATTCTAGAACACAGACACTCATCTCATGTACTATCACCTTGTATATTTATTGAAAGTGATGATTGTTCCTATCTCCCACCCAAAATGAATCTATTCTATTTTATCCTATCCTATCCAATCCATTCATCTATTCATCCCTCCACCTGTCTGTCCATCTATCCACCTGTCCATCCATCCATCCATCCATTGACCCACCCACCCAACCAACAAATGTTGATTTAATGATGTTCTAGGTACAAGATTAGGAATTAGGATTTGAGAAAAGACCCTGTACCTATATTTGATGATTTTGCCAATCTAGTATAAAAGACAGGTAAGCAAATAGGGAAGCAGAAAGTAGAGAGCATTTAGCCCAGACTTGGGAGGACTCATTCATCAATTCATTATTTTAACAAAGGATAGTGGCACTAGCATATGCTGAACCTGTAGACAACTAGTCAATGCCTCCCTTCCTCCCGTCCTTATAGTCTGGTTAGTGGAGATAGACCAATAAGGAACATGTTGATTTGAGTGTGATAATTGCCACAATCATGTGCAAGCATCAGTAGGAGGTCAGAATTTGTAAATCAAGGTACAAGGTAGGTTGTAAAGATCCCAGGAGAGGTAATGGCCTGTTCAGGGAACTTGGTAAGGATTCAGCATGACTGGAGAATGCAATATAAGCAGATCAGATATAAGTGGTGATGGTTGGAGAGGTCATCAGAAGGAGTTAGGAGGAAGGTCACTGCTTACTATTTCAGGGACCCTAGAGACTCTGAATACATTGAAGAATATAAAATTTCACCCAGCGTGAACGGTTCTGTTTCCCCTAAACTCTCAGGTAACTATAATTGAAAAGTAGAGAAGAAGGATTGAGAAGTAACCTAAAATTAAGCACAGTGATAGAATTTGCTGAATTCAGAATATTGCCAATCATTGCTCCAATTTTGAGCTGGTAGCTGTTTTCTTATTGGAGGCAGACTGAAGAAGAGATACCAGTTTGTGACTATTTCTGTGATGTTAGTTTAGCAACAGTGATGTTTTTAGAAAGGTAAGGGTGGAGTTAAAATTGATGGAGTCAAATTAGTTTCTTATTTTTCTATCGGGAAAAGATCACATTTCAAGTTCATAATATAGAGGAGTGAATCTTAGAGAGATTGTGAGTAGATACTTGAAATTTCTCTATATGTGAGCAGTAAGAAATTACAAAGCTACTAGATTTTATTTTTTTCAGAATTAAAAAGAATGTAAAGAAATTGGACAGTGGGTTGTGGAATCTCTTATTCTTGGGTCATTGGTTTAGATAGATCCCAGATTGGCAGTAACCAAACTTTATTTCAAATTTATGTCTGCATAGTAGCTGAAATAAAGTGAGTTAATAGATACAGTTTTGCTTTTTGGGAATGAATGTCCTAGTCATAGAAGTACCTAAAGTTAACTGACCTTCTTTGTGTCTCCCCAGATATTTTTCCAGTATAGATAGTCCAAGAGAGAGACACTTTGTCTCAGACTTTCTTATTACTGTGTCAGAATGGACGGTACATTAAGAGTACTATTTAGATATGTGAATCTAATTTAAGTACATTGTGAAATTCAGTGGGTCAGAAAGTACTGTATCTCTAACCAAAAAACAGCTGATTGAAAAAATGTAAACTGGCTATTTGGAACTGCCCAAATACTGGAGGAAGGTATGGGGAGAAGCAGAGATCTTGCTTGCTGGCATGTATCCCTGAAGTCCTTTCTGTCTTTGTTTTGTGTTCATTGTGAGTAGCAGGTATAGACATAAGGGTATTATGAAAAATATGTTTTATATGACTTTATATGCCCAGTCCCTGGTATAATACGTAGCGCACTTTTGGAGTGTAGTAATTGTTGAAGAAGTGACTAATGTTTTAGCATTGAACAGTTTGGCTGTTCTCTATGTAACAAATCTTCTATAGGGTTAAGAAGCATAAAATGTGCATTATGGAAAGGAAAAATTTAGGTATCACATAGTTACAGACATAGAGACATTTAAGACTGAGACATTTATATACATTTAATGTAAATCTTTTTTATACAACCCTTTCCAGACCAATTTCCAACTAGATTTCTGCATCACAAAAACATTTTTGAAATTTTAAAAAACTTCTTTGTTTTCTTTTCCTTTTTTCTTTTCTTCTTTAAGATAAGAACATAGTACAAAGCAACTCATGTAGCTTTGGGTATTTTCTCACTATGGTTACCATTCCTGTCATCTGCTTCCTTTTCTTTTGTTTTGTTCATGGGCCCATTCTGTCCAATATCTGTCCACTCTTAGGCAATAGGTCTTTCTTCTTATTCTTTTTATACTGCCCCAATCAGACTTTATCTCTTCAGTCAAAAAAAAAAAAAATCACTAACGAATCTTGCATTACCCTTATTTCATTTTAAAATAAGTATCCCATTCCACTGTGTTATCTGTTAGGGCAGGTATCAAAAGGTAGTGACCAGGAAATGTGATCACTGACAGAAAAGTACTACTGAACAAGCTTACAGCTGTCATTCCTTTTTAATTTTCATTTTTGTATGAAATGTGTCCTCAGGCAAAGACAGGCAGAGAAAGAGATCCAGAGTGAGCTTCACATGTGTGTGTCCACCAAGCTTGCCCCAACTCACACTGTGTCAGTTTCTCCCTGATTCTAGTAGTACTTGCTGATGATATCTGAGCAGAGCGATATGGGTAAGCGTCACAAAGCCCGGGAAGTCTAGGGTCTTAAACTTCTCAGTTTTATTTTGAGCTTTGAAAGGTGTTTTCTACTACAACACTTTGCTTTGATCTTTGTGTGTGACTTCTTAGGGATAAAGCATGTAGTTAATCTCACTAACCTGTTCTTCAGTGAGAAAACATGACAAGCCACCCGAGAAAAATATTTATTTTTATTTGTGCTTGAAGTACCTTTATCTACATGCATTCTGTTGTCAAAAAAATATCAAGTGGGTAAAGCAGGCTTTCATCTGTTTGTCAGTTTCACCAGAGAGAGAGGAGAATTTTTATAAACATGTTTATGTTAGGATCTATTTATTTAAATGATAGTTTCTAAAATAGTCTCATGTATTTGGGGGCTTTACTCTGAAATTTACTCTTGTTAATTTGTGTGTTAACTTTCTTTCTAAAAGATAGCAGAAGCAAAACCACAAGTCAAACCTTTGTCTTAATTATTAGACTTTGAAAAAATGATATTTTGGTGACTTAATCAAGAAGTCTTATGCATAACATGAAAGAAGCAAAGGAAGCATTCTTGTGGAAGAGAAGTAAGAAGTTCATGAATGAAACAGTGTGTAGCCTACTATTAATTTACAAGGGTGAAAAGCATTGTCACTAGGAAAGAACGATATGTACAAGAAGATGGCCTCCTTATTTGTGGACCACACAATAGAAAAAATAGCATTGCTTTCAAGGTGTATGCTGGGTCTCTTACAATCTATCAGAAGATGAAAGATGGCGAAAAAAGATTGAGATTGTCAGTGCTGCATACAAGAGTGTATTGATGTCTCTATTATTAGAAATTTTACTGCAATTACATTTCCTATTAATTAAAATTGCTCATTTTAAATTCTTTTCAGTTGTCAGTTTGGAAATTGTTTACCATCAACATATCTCCCTTTGCTGTTAAATATCAGCTCAGTGTAACTCACCAGAATTGGGTAGTGTTGAACGGATGATGATTCCTACCTTAGCAATCCCATTATATTGCTCTTTGGGAGCAGATTTTCTCATTTTCTCTTTGCACTATAAGAAAATGCCTATACCAGCCTGATAGTAGATAAGTCATTAGATAAAATATTCCAACAATTGGGAAGTTCTTGTATCAGCATGCATTATTTATCTCATTTTAAAAAATGACATTCATTCAGCAAAGATGGAGTGCAGATAGTCTCCCCGAGGCCGTCTGACTCAGGCAGTGGACAAATGATTTATGTGAAGTAACAATCTGGCCTGGTTTGAGCATTAAGATTGTTATTGAGGTTGTGTTTAAGAGCTGTACTGGCTAGCTCATGTTTTGGGATCCATGTGTGAAACAGGTGTGGCTGGATTACCCTAAAAATATGACTTGTAGTGCTGGAGATTTATGTCTTCAGAGAAAATGATGATTTAATGCTCAGTGATTTGTAAGAATGCTGATTATTTTTGGTCAAATAATTTAGACGTTGAAGAAGTTGTTCGTGGTGGGGTAAAGTGCAATAATTAAACTGAACAGGCTGGGGATTTAGCTCAGCGGCATAAGTGCCTGCCTGGCAATGTGAGGTCATAAGTTTGATTCCCAGGACCAACCGCCCCCCAAACCAAACCAAACCAACCAACAAACAAAAAAATCCACAAAACAAAACAAAACAACAGCAACAACAAAACTGAACATACCAATAAGGAAAAGTAATTTAACTCTTACGATGACTCACTTAGTTGGCCTCCTTAGGTAATGTGGTGCCCTGGATTGAGTTTCCTGAGAGCAGAAACATATCCCTTTAAATGGTTAAGGATTTTATCTTCATCGGTCTGTAAAGAGAGTATTTCCAAGACATATAGTTTGTTCCACTGTGTCAATAAATATGGCTCCCAATTTATTGGACTCGAGTCAGATTTTTTAAAAATTTCACATTGGAGAATAGTCTTACTACATTAGGCTGCAATGTTTTTATCTGTAGTGTATAAGGTTTACATTAGGAGGTCAGGAGGGTTTCTAACATCTCTAGTACTCTCTAAGTAGAAGACTCATGTTTTAAATTCGGTGGGTAAGTACCTGCCTGGCAGGCACGAGGTTGTGAGTTTGATCCCCGGTACCAAAAATAAAATAAAATAAAATAAAATAAAATAAAATAAAATAAAATAAAATAAAATAAAATAAGTTTCAGTGGGTGTAAGAAACCCTCAGGATGGTGGTTAAGCATGTAAATACTCAGGCATTTTCTCTGTGGGTTATACTGGGCTTTGAGTGAGTCAGGAGAATTTCTATCACAAATAAGCCACCTTGGCCATTCCAGTGATCTCATTTTGAGAGGCCCGATTCTCTTTCCACCCTTGTGTAGTATATGTGGTTTCCCTTGTTGAGAACGGGGTTCTAGAAAAGATCACTGCTCCCTGCCCCCAGTGGTGTTGGGCTGTGTGACGAGGCAGACACCAGCCTCTGTGCTGTTTGTCTGTACTTTGTATCCTTTGGAAGCCTTGCCTGTCACTTTCTTAATATGAGCTGCTGAAGAAAACCAGATCATCAAGTTTATTAGATCAGGTACCCTGGAGTTGTACATATAGGTACAGTAAGTCACTGAGATCCAATTTCGCCTAAGATGGGGTGAGGGAAGGAGTTCCCATTTGCTCCTGTGGTCTTAAGTACACACATTTAGCAGTGGCCACCATAGTCCCAGTTTGGAGGTGTTTTTACTTTTGGTTTGTTCCTTGTCTTAATAAAATTTTCTTGAGCATAACACTAGGGTGTGTGGCATGCAACAAGTATCTTAACTTCCGCTGAGAGAGATTTATAGTCAGAGTTAGCTGTGACTTTTAAAAAGTTTTAAACATACCATAAAATGTACCTTTAAAATTACAATTCAGTTATTTTTAGTGAAGCATATAAATTTACAGAGTTGTATGGAACTATGGCCATAATCTCATTTTAAACCATTTCCATCTCCCAAAAGAAGCCTTGTCCCTAACTGTAGCCACTTTTATTCTCACCCTCAGACTTATTCAATCAGTAATCTACTTTTTATCACTACAGATTTCCCTTCTCTAGTCATTTAATATAAATGGAATTCTAGGGTATGTGGTCTTGTGTATAATTTCTTTCACTTAGCATAATTTTTTTGTGGAAAATTCAGGTTGAACCATGTAAAGGATTGTAAAGGAATATTCTATGGTGTGGCTGTAGAACATTTTAATTACTAGTTAATGGGTAGATTGTTTCTACTTTTTGGCTATTAAGGCCAATGTATGTACGTTTTATGTGGACATATATTTTAATTTCACTTTAATGTTTACTAAAGAGTAGAATTTCTAGATCATAGCAATTCATAAACCTGTATTTCCTAGTGACAGTTCTAAATGTCACAGTTCCCCCCCGCAATACACAAGGGTGTCAGTCTTCCTACATTCCTTGCCAAGGCTTATGTTAGGCCACAAATCGGTTATATGATTTTCAAGTCTCTTCTCCGAGTCTGTGACTTGTCTTTTTATTTTCTTAATGGTATCCTTTGAATTACAAGGTTATCATTTTTTTCAATGAAACCAAGGTTATCATTTTTTTTTGTTATTAATGTGCTTTTGTGTTCTGTGTAAATAATCATTAAACAAATATCTATAGATTCTTGCATCTTAGTCTGTGCTGTCAGCCAGGGAAGAGGAACGTAGGTGCTGAATTTACTTTGTTGTACTGTGAAGTAGTTTGTGCCTTCCAGCTCCATTTTCAGAGATCCAGGTTGTAGGACTTTTAGCTGAAGCTTCTATACCTGGGAGGACAGTTTTGCCTTTTACAGGTTTTAGAGTCAGATGTCAGGACAGCAGTTCACCAGCAGCCACACTTTCATAAAAAAAAAAAAAAATAAATAAATAAAAGTTGCTACCATCATGTTTTCTCATAAGAACATGCTGGTGACTGTCTCTGCATGCAGAGACCAGGCTTTACTGAGGGCTGATAGGCTTGCTACCACTTCTGCCCAACTCTTTGGAGTCTATTCATCTTTGCCTAAATCCTAAATGCTTCCTATTCTCTTTTAGTTCTAGATTTTTCTCCACTGAGTTGACTTGCAGAACTGTGATCAGCTTTTTGCTTTAGGAATGCCTACTTTCTACTTGCAGCTTTGTTCTCTTGAACCTAGATGACATCTCTTGTTTGTGAATAAACACTGGGCATCATCATGCATCCTAAGCTTAATGTATAGCTAGCAGTAGGGAAAATGTATTGTTCCTGAAAGTCATAGTAAAACCTTACAATTGAAAAAGTGAGCTATTGTTGACTGAATATTCACAAATTTGATCACATTTAATCCTCCCATCTCTATGAAGAATTATTCCGCTTTTGTGGCCTCAGAAAATGCCTTGTCACAAGTCATTTATTTCCAAATATATAGGACTTGTGACACCAAATTTGGTGCTTTTTCTAGAGTACCATGCTTCCTCTCCAAAGAAATAAAACTGAATTTTTGTAATTTTAAGAAAATGAAATATGCCATGTTAGATTAGATCTGTGGCTAATCTGTAAGCAGTCACTTGCATTTTGAATGAAACCCATTAACAACGATATATTCACCTCCTTAGGTTTATTTCCCTCTCAGGCCTCCATTTCAGATTGTACTGTCAGTGTTTTGTTTCCTGCGGGAGAAATTCTAGGTGTCAGATTGAGGTGGTTAAAATTTGTGATGAGAATTTAGGAGTATGGAGCCCCTGCACATGGAAAAATTCGTTTGCCTCTAAATGTATCCTGTGTTCAAAGCTGGCTGGAAGTGTGGTGAGTCACTTGAAGTCCCTAAGAAGACTTCCTCCCCTTGGAAGAAAAGACGTAAGAATACTTCCATGTGGTCAGAGTTTGACCCCAATTAGTTTATCCTTTTTTTTCTTTATCCATATCAACTTCCTTCACCAAGAAGTCCTCCTAGCAGGGACCCAAAGATCATTGTTTGTGTGATGTCTTTCTTTCTCATTTCATTACTTGTGTCTTAGACCATCTAATGACCACTACCTGGGAGTGGCTCTTAAAGCGTGAACTACTTATCCCCATTAACTTGCTAGAGACGCAGATTTGGTTCCCAGGCAGACCTAAGTCATCGGAAATGCTTGGGAGCCAGGTCCAGCAGTTTGTGTATGCTGTACCTTTCCAGGACTTTAATGGATGCCCACATTTAAGAACCAGTGTTACAGTGGCCAAGATTAAGGATTCTGGGGTTACCAGTTGTGTTTCGAATTTTAACCATGTCATTCAGTAGCTATCACTTGTTGCCACCTGTTTTCCTGCATGATCTTTGTCAGAAGTTGCTTTCCTCTCTAAGTTTTAATTTTGTGTTCTGGAAATCTGTAGAACATAATGATAACTGCTTCTGTAGGAAACTGTGAGGACTAAAGGCGGTCCCGTGTATAAAGTGCTTGGTGTCATGTCTGGCACCTGCTTTCTGTCCCTGAAGGGAGGCGTCAAAACTGATGAGAGGCGCAGACCCTCGCCTTCATCTGCGCAGTGCTGGGAAACTTCCCTTTTGTATCCTTGGCAGGTTGGCCTTGCTCTTCTCTTCTTTTCTCTTCTCTTCTCTTCTCTTCTCTTCTCTTCTCTTCTCTTCTCTTTTCTTCTTTCTTTCTTTCTTTCTTTCTTTTTTTTTTTTTTTTTTTTTTTTTTTGAGGCAGGGTCGCACTATGTAGCTCAGGCCGGCCTTGCGCTCGCGTTGTAGCCCAAGCCGGCCTCGAACTCACAACGCTCCTCCTACCTCAGCTTCCCACTACTTATTTCTAAACTGGAATGTTTGCTATGTGCTCCATTTTCAGAAGTGTGAAAGTGAGACTGAAATCCCCAGATGAATTAGATTTGAAATTTGGTTTAGATTTTCCTTATGTGATCCCAGTTTTGTACCTGGGCTAGCACATCTGGTTTTCATAGTAGTAACTGAGTATTTCATGCCTTTGTGTAGTAAGAATGTTGTGTACAAACATGTTGAAATTCTAAGTAAACATTTTCTGCCCCCGAGGGTTTGAATATGTTTCCCAGACATTAACTTATTGGAAACTTAATCTCTACATTTGCATGTTGACCTTATTTGGAGGAGGGACTTTTGAAAAGTGATTAAGATTAAATGGGATCATGAGAGTGGGAACTATGATGAGATTTTGGCTCTACAAGAAGAGGAAGAGAGACCTGAGTTTGCCCTCTCCTCCCCTCTCCTGATGGATGCACTCCATCATGTCATGTTATGCAAAAAGGCCCACACCAGATGTTGTATATCTTTGGAGTCCTCAGCTCCAGAATTGGGGGAAATAAATTGATTTTCCTTATTAATTACCAAGTCTCAGATACTGTGCTATAGCAACACAAAACAGAGTGAGATCCTGCCTACATCTCTTTACTATTTCAAAAAAATTCAGATCTAACTATGGAGAGGGAGGGATGGAGGAAGCAGAAGGTGGGGGCATCTGTGGCTATAGAATCTGTAGATACCAACATATATAGCCAGGTTCTACAGCTATATCTATGGCCCTTCTCCTATGGAAGTAAGTTTGGTTCATTGTCAGTCTAGAAATCCAAAATATGAATTAAGAGAAAAATAAAATATAGGTAACAGGAAATAGGAGATCTTATTTTTCAGATGGGAAGGGGACCAAGAGAAGAAAAGGAGAGGGGCAGGAAGGGGGATTAAAAAAATTGATGGCAAAAAAATGGAAATAGAGCTTTTACAAATGGGCAGGGGATCAAGAGTTGAAAGGAGGATGCATGAAAGGGAGGGTAAGGAAGGAGAAAACAAATTAAGATGTGTTATGTATACGTAACAAGTTCCCACAATAACTGTAATTATTGACTGCAAACATG